>JARQZK010000145.1:12500-125000 GCA_030704885.1 Cynegetis impunctata
AAGAATATCAAATTTATGAACAAAACTTAGAAACAATTTTTAACAAATGTTCAATGTGATCTCCGTTTACCTCAATAAGTTTATCCATTCTTTCGCTAAACGATCTTCGAACTTTAAAAAATATGTTTGGCTGATTCGCAATAAAATTAGCGGAATATACAATTTGCTGCCACTGTTCCTAGCGAGTATTTATCGTTTGGGATATTTTTGTAGTTGTTCTGTTAAATTGTTTGTTAATATTATAAATTGAAAAAAAATACCTAATAATGTTTATTTCACGTAATACATGCAATCGTATGACAAAAAACACCGACATGACTCGTACATAAAAATCGAAAGAATTGTGCAGTCATATGTTCAACGTTGAATATCTCGAAAAATAGTGGCTCTAGCGTTACGCAAAAAGAATGCCTTATTTACAGAGAAAATATTGGAGAATCGAAAAATTATACTAAAATGATAATTCTGCCAGTCGCGTAGAATTTAGGAAACGAGAACTCTTCCCGTGCCCCTGCCGTACGCCACTGGTGATAGCGAGAAAGTCTTCTTTACTATTATTTGATGTGTCCCAAACTACTTTAACTTATTGCCAAATATCATAAAGAAATATCAAGCAGCAATAAAGTAATGAACAAAATTCATTTTTTATAATCTAAATAAAACACCCTGTAAATCAGTAAGGAGAAATATTTTGTATAAGCAATTTGTGTTAGATATTCATATTTTGAGCTCAAAATTCTTCCGTTAAAATATTTACACATATTAATGAATCACCCTGTATATATATATATATATATATATATATATATATATATATATATATATATCTATATATTATTTATTTAGATATATATTATATATATATATATATATATATATATATATATATATATATATATATATATATATATTATATACATATATATATATATATATATATATATTATATATATATATATATATATATATATATTATATATATATATATATATATATATATATACATATATATATATATATATATATATATATATATACATATATATATATATATATTTTTTTTTTTTTTTTTTTTTGGAACATAATGGCATCTTCAGTTACTCCTTATAGACCAAAGTGAAGTCAGTCAAAACTTTAGTATCTTCAAATTGTTATCAAGCGAGTGGCGGTAAGATTCATTTTCAAACTGGTTTAGTAAGAGGGTATAAAATTTGTATGAAAATTGAGTTGATTCTGAGAAAGTACTATTTGGCGGTATGAACTTTTTTCGTCAATCGCCGATTTCCTTTTTTTTGTCTTGGCGTTTGCTGATTTGTATAGATCCTCAGCTCATCCAGATTGAGTTCGAAGGTTAAAATTTCTTACGTGGATTGAGTTAATATATAACAAAAGTGTGTTTTCAGAAAACACAGTTTATGACAAATCTAGTAGCTAGCGGAAATATACAAAGCGGTGGATCAGGGGTCCAACAGGTCGACGAATATAAATATTTAGGCCACCAAGTTAGGATAGATAGGGATAATCAAACTTGTGAGATACTTCGCCAGATAGGTTTGGGGTGGGCGGCCTTTGGCAAACTCAAAGATGTACTTAGGGGAAGCCTGCCTCTATGCTTAAAAAGGAAGGTGTATGAACAGTGTGTAATGCCAGTTATAACATATGGTGCCGAAACACTAACTTTGACAAAACACTCAGCAAACAAATTGACAGTGGCACAGAGAGCCATGGAAAGGGCTATGTTGGGCATCACTAGAAGAGATAGAATAACGAACGTTTCCATACTATATATACGGAAAAGAACAAAAGTAACTGATGTCATCCAACGAGTCGCACAGGCCAAATGGAGATGGGCCGGCCACGTGGCGCGAATGTCTGATAATAGGTGGACAAAGAGACTGGTAGAATGGAGACCAAGATAGGACAGAAGACACAGGGGCAGACCACCAACCAGATGGAGTGACGATCTAAGGAGACTGGCTGGGAACTGGATTAACACTGCCCAAAATAGAACTCAATGGAAATATTTAGAGGAGGCCTATGTCCAGCAGTGGACAAGAGTGGCTGATCGATGATGATGATGAAAGTGTACTGTAGTGATTTCAACCATTTTCATTCACATTCAGCTGTCATTTTAATTCAGAGATTTATTGGTTTTTCATGGACTTTGAAGATTTGCGCATCTCCACAGATTCTGCTGTTTGAGTAAGAGAGTTGACATTTGGTTCGTGGATTGAGTTTATATAACGAAAGTTGCGGTTTTAATTTTTTTCATGAAGTAATTTGTGAAATTTTAAGCGATTTTGATGATTTTTGCGCATCTATATATGCTTCTCTATAGCCACTACAGATTCAGTTGAAAGACTGCTCATTTTTACGAGAATTCGGTTGATGTAAGGAAGGTGCTATTTGTAGATTTCAAATGTGTTTTTTCACTGTCGAAATTTTTATGTGGAAATTTCATTATTTGTTGCAGTTATTCAAGCATTGTGTATATCTTCAGTCCCTCAAAATTGACGTAGGGGCTGAGAAATTGTATGTGAAAAAAAATGACGGGAAAATACGACCGTAGGGATGAAGCACATACTTCTAAATATGTGTATCAATTAAATTTCAAGAAAGTTGATATGTATGCATCCTAATTATTTTATAAAAGCAATATAAGTTACAATCTCCACAATTTTTTGAATGTATATACTCCTACAATTGAATTAATAATTTGCTGAACAATTATATCAGAAATATTATTAACTAAGAAGGTATATATAAGCATCCAGTTACAATTCACCTAAGCAGAAAATAACTGAATTACTACCAATTTTTGAATTTTCAACCCACTAACTCAATTTTCCGCTTATGAAATTTTCTCATGACTATGATAAGGTATTTGTAAATTTTTCTTTTAGCACGTTTTCACTTTGAAAACCTGCTTATTAAAATGGGTGCGATTAGAAAAGTTGGACCTAGGACCAAGATAGTTTTTCGTTTCATGACTTTTTATGATGCTTGGCACCAAAAACTCAATTTCATATCTCTCTCTCTCTCTCTCTCTCTCTCTATATATATATATATATATATATATATATATATATATATATATATATATATATATATATATGTATATATATATAGATATATGTTTATGTATGAATGTATGTAAGAGCTTATGTATTTTAGCGTTGTTTACAGTTAAAGGGCGCAATTTTGAAACAATAGGGTTGAAAGTTTGTAAATAGGTACTTTCGTATGATATCTTGGATGGGATTGGTTTTGGTTCGAATTGGTTAGAGAGTTGACCCCCCAGGGGGAAAATAACTCTTTTTTTCACCACAGAAGGCGCCATTTTGTAGCAATAGGGTTGAAAGTTTGTATCTAGGTAGTTTTATATGATATCTTGAATAGAATTAGTTTTGGTTCGAATTGGTTGGGGTTGACCCCTCGGGGGAGGAAATAAACCTTCTAATAAAGGGCGTAATTTTGAAGCAATAAGATTGAAAGTTTGTGAGTAGGTAGTTTCGTATGATATCTTGGATGGTATTTATTTCGATATAAATTGGTTGGGGGTTGACCCCCCGGAGGAGGAAATGAATATTGTTCACACGATAGAGGGCGCAATTTTCCTTTTAGGATTTGGAACAAAAATCATAATTGAATGAATAGATATTTTGAACTGGATACGTTTTGAAAACCTGCTTATCTAACGCAGCTCGCTGCGATAGGGTTTTTTGATAATGATTTCATAACTTATATATGTATATATATATATATATATATATATATATATATATATATATATATATATATATATATATATACATATATATTTGAAAAACTTGGTTCACGGAATGAACCGCGTGAAAGATTTGAAAAATCTCGACGTTTCGGCTCTTTTTGCGAAGCCATCTTCAGGAGAAGGGAAATAATTCAGAATCGTGGCCTCAATCTGCCTACTCCACGATTCGAATTAGGAGGAATCGGAAACAATACGATTGCGTGGTCTCAATCTGCCTACTCCACTAACCGTACTGCTTCCTGTCAACTCTGAAGTCTCAACCTGCCTACTCTTCAGAGTCAACTGACGGGCCGATCGTCGCGTGGCCGTATTTATAGGGGAGGGGGGCGGGTACTCACGCTCATCAGTGCGGGATGTACTCTGATTGGGCGTTACATGGAGACTACTGAGAAGTGGTTTCCATGCTGATGGGAGTCTGTGTGTCATCTCTGGTGTTCAAACAATTTGGACGTTTTTCTATTTCTACAGCTTCACGGAAAATTCGGGATTTGAAAGATCGGACGGGAGCAATAGTTCTTGTATTGGGGAAATCGATAATGTGGCCTGTTTGGGTGTGATGTAGGGAAAGGGCGTTGGAGATATCTGAGTGTCTTACTGAAAGTGAATGTTCTTTTGCACGGACCTGTCGGTTTGTTTGTCCTATATAAGAACGAGGACAATTGGAACAGGGAATCTCATAAACACCGTGATTTTCGTTAGGAATTTTATCTTTGACGGATCTGACCAGATGGGAGAGTCGAGATTTTTCAAATCTTTCACGCGGTTCATTCCGTGAACCAAGTTTTTCAAATACTTCCGACCGCGGAAATCTTTCTGAACATACATATATATATATATATATATATATATATATATATATATATATATATATATATATATATATATATATATATATATATATATATATATATATATATATATAGCCATGGATAAACAGTGACCTTCAAAGATTAGTAAGAAGGAAAAAGGCACTATGGTAGAGGTATAGACGCTCTAACTCTCCTGAGGACTTTGCTGTTCACCGAGCTTTTTCTAAACAGCTAACTAAAAACATATATCTGGCAAAAAAAACCTATGAAAAACATATTGCAGGTAGCAAAAATTCTAAATCTTTATATAAATATATTCGCACTAAAATGACAGACAAGGTTGGCACGCCACAAATTCGCACGGCGAACGGCGATATTACCATCAATAATAAGGTTATTGCATCGGCTTTCGCAAATACATTTTCTGGTGCATTTACTCTGGAGCCCGATACTCCTTTACCCGACATCGTACATCAGCCCATGTTAAATCAGCATCTTACTCAAATACACTTTACCGAACAGTTGATAAGTGAGAAACTACAAAACCTTAATGTTAATAAATCTCCTGGGCTTGATAACATCTCCCCAAGGTTACTGAAGTATTGTGCAGGAGTTCTTAGTAAACCTCTCTGTTTTATTATGCGGCAATCATTCGGTTCGGCTTCTTTGCCTGCGGTTTGGAAAATTGCATCAGTTAAGCCTATTTTCAAAAAAGGCGATAAGTTCGACACTAAAAACTATAGACCTACTAAGTCTCACTCGAATTATTGCAAAAGTGATGGAGTCAATAATAGTAGATGGAATGTGGAATTTTTTAACTGACCATAAAGTTATCACGTGGCAACAACATGGCTTTTCTCCGAAAAAATCTGTCATAACAAATCTGTTGTGCTGCCAATCGGATTGGACGGATATGCTGGATGCGGGAAAGGCGATTGACGTCATGTAGTTGGACTTTAAAAGTGCTTTCGATAAAGTGCCAAAACATCGCATAATAAAGAAGTTGTATCATGTCGGCATCCGTGGTCAATTGTTGGACTGGATCTTTTCCTTCCTGACTGATCGTGCTTTCACAGTTAAAAGTGGTGATGTTTATAGCGGCATGAACCCAGTATTAAGCGGTGTGCCACAGGGATCGGTCCTTGGTCCCCTCCTGTTTGTTATTTTTATATCGGACCTTCCTCTCATGGTAAACTCGGTTTGCTCACTCTACGCGGACGATTCCAAAATTTACAATGATCCAAACGAAAATTATGTGGTGCTGCTGGAGGATTCAGACAGGATATTCCAGTGGGCGGAGGACTGGTTACTACCTTTGAACCTTCTAAAGTGTGTAGTTCTTCATCTTGGGAAAAACAACCCCCGTAATACATATTATATAAACAATGTTGCCTTGTCACATACGGACAGATATAAACCTTGGTGTGATAATTACTTCGGATTTATCATGGAGTGAACATTTGACTACTCAAGTGAAGAAAGCCAACTCAAGAATTTATCTTCTCTCTCGTAGTTTTACTAACCCAGATCCTGATACGGTGGCCAAACTGTATAAGTCTTATGTACGCTCAATATTGGAGTTTGGAAATAATGTATGGCATCCTATACTACTGCCCAATATATATATATATATATATATATATATATATATATATATATATATATATATATATATATATAGGTTTCAATTTCTTAGGGAATCAACCTAGTTTACACCAATGATACTCTGTTTATCTGTGCTAAGCTTTCGGATTTATTTTAATCCTTCTTCAGGGCGTTTACAAAATATACAAAGAACATTTTCACAAATAATGAACCAACAATATTATATTAATCTTACAACTTAAGAAACACAACTTACTGAAATATTGAGGTTTAGGTGTTATTACATTTGTCAACATTGAAACTTCCAAGCAAACGCTGCATGTAAACAAATTCACTTAACAATCAAAACTTGAACAATTAAAACTTCGCATCAACACAACAACTATCAAAACGGGGGTTATTACCTGAACTAAAATTTTCTAAAACAAAATGAAATCTGATAAAATGAGTCATGTATTATAATATAATTTCACTGACCGTACACAGAATGACAAAAATAATGAAATAAGAATATAAGCGTCTGGTTAAAATAATTGCGATAACGTAAACCATACAGTTCCTATATACACACATTGGTAGGTACCTTGTCTTATATTCTTATTTTATTATTTTTGTCATTCTGTGTACGGTCCGTGAAATTATATTATAATACATGACTTGTTTGCTTGGAAGTTTCAATGTTGACAAATGTAATAACACCTAAACCTCAATATTTCAGTAAGTTGTGTTCCTTAGGTTGTAAAATTAATATAATATTGTTGGTTCATTATTTGTGAAAATGTTCTTTGTATATTTTGAAGACGCCCTGAAGAAGGATTAAAATAAATCCGAAAGCTTGGCACAGATAAACAGAGTATCATTGGTGTAAACTAGGCCGATTCCCTTAGAAATTGAAACCTTTTAATTAGCGACCATTATAGATATTAATCATTATATATATATATATATATATATATATATATATATATATAATATATATATATATATATATATTTATATATATATATATAATATATTTATTTATATATATATATATATATATATTTATATATATTATATATATTTATATTTATATATATATATATATATATATATATATATATATATATATATATATAATACATATATATATATATATATATATATATATATATATATATATATATATATATATAAATATATTTGTCTGCCCAAGATACTATTGAGTAGTTTCTTTCGACAAATCGCAGTATTATCACCCAACTCTTTGTTGTTGTGACTTTTATTATCAGCTCAAATGCAGGAGATAACTCCCAGAAGAGAAAACCTGAAAAATTAATGAACAATTTACAAATGCGCCTAGAATTTTTGAGGATTACTCTCGATTTTCCTGAGATTTCAGAAAACGGAACCACATAAAAATGTTTCTTCAAATTAGTTTAATTAAATTTAAATGCTTCACTTCAATCTACTAACAATTAAAAAACAATCTGGACATATTATATACTTCGGAATACAATCTTTTTCAAGAATATTACTAACTTCGTTTGATTCCACTAATAATTATTATAATAAGAATTCGACATATATGTTTCGGGATACTATCCCTTTACAGGAGTATTACTAAGTAAGCTATATTTCACTAACCATCAAAATACGAATTCTAGAGTACCTATTAGTAAACAATATGAATACTAACTCCACATATATGTTTCCGGATACTTTGCCTTTTCGAAAATATTACTAATTAGAAATATATCTTTTCAAAAGTATTAGTAACTTGGCACGATTCCACTAGCAATTAAAACAGAAACTGTTTCAGGATCCTATCCCTTTGTCAGTGATGGATTTACGCCAAGGCCCCTGAGGAACGGGCCTAGGGCGCCATAATTTGAGGTGCCGCAAAATTTTAGAAATGCCAAAATTTTAGAAATGAAAAAAAATTTCACTTGTATGTAATACCACTAGGAGTTAATTACTAATTCTACATAACTTCTCAATTTGTTTTCAGCGTGAAAAAAATTCGGTAGATTTGTATGTATTAAATATCATTTTGGTATTCATTTTTTGTTTATAAAAATAATTTTTCATTCACTCACATCAAAAGAATTGGAATTGTTTTTTTAGTTTTCATCTAATATCCAAAAAAATAATTATTGGATATTCCTCATATTTGCAAAAATCTTCAATTACGAGTATATCTACCAACTTCAATAATTTCCGAAAATCCAAGAGCAAGAATTTTGAAATTTTATTGATTTAAGGTAGATTATATTTTTGGGCGAGAAATTCTCAAAATGATTAATATTAAAAAAAGATCTTATTAATCTTAATTTTATACCTAATGTGTATTTTTTATATTAAAAAATTATATTTCGATAATAAAAAAAAGTTATTTCGAAATAAAAATATTGGATTAAAATTAATCAAATTCATTTCATCATAAAGGGAGATGCATCAAACGAGGCCTAGGGTGGTAGCAAGCCTAAATCGTCCACTGCCCTATGTAAGAGTAATACTAACTTGGCTTGATTCCACTAACAATTAAAATAGGAACTCGACATATATGTTTCGGGATACTATCCCTTTTCAAGAATATTACTAAATTGGTTCCACTATATGAACTGGAGTCGAATGTCGAGTTATTATTTTGAATGTAAGTAGGTTCAAGCCTAGTGTTTTGATTTATTTATAATAATTTGATTTTCATAATCGAAGATAGTAGTAAACTTTAAACTGAAAAGAAAAAACCTTCATATAAATGGGAAACTTTTCATTTCAAGGAAATTATGGGAATAGAATGATAAATACATATGAAATTGGAATGTAATGAATCTTATTAAGAAAAGTTATGCTACTTCTTTGTTGTGAGTATTTTAATACCAACCTTCCTATTTTCTCTTCATCAACCCTAGCTATTTTCACAACTGCATACAAACTATGGTGCTATAATTCAGCAGATACTGCATTCTATAGAAATGCACAAATTCGATCAATAAGTTTGTATATTTCCATTAACGAGAACTTCTATCGCTCATATAATATAAAAAGAATGAAATCGTCATCAAGCGCTCGCGTGTACATTTGGTTATCTTATTTATTTTATTATCCATTTAAGTGGAAATTCATTGTATAAACAAAGAAATGCAGTGGCGTGGTGTCTTTTTTACATCTCGTAACTATAAATTCTGCCGAAAATATTGATTTATTTCCTCTGAACTACGTGTACCAGGAAGATGAGTTGTCACTGATAATTTACAATTAATTTCACTCACAAGATCGTTTCTGCAGAGGTTGCTGAGTGAAATATGGGATGATGCAAAAAAGATCGTCATCTAGGAAAATTATTCTTGAGAATAATTGCAGTCAAAGGGGAAAAGTATTATTTTTAGTTATCAGGTACTTCTGGAATAGAGAGCTCTGAAATATATATATATATATATATATATATATATATATATATATATATATATATATATATATATATATATATATATATATATATATATATATATATATATATATATATATATATATATATATATATATATATAGCGGACCCGGCAAACGTTGTTCTGCCTTATGAATTATTTTTATCTATCTTTCTATCTATTCATGTATTTACCTATTTATCAAACTATCTATCTATCATTCCTTCTACCTACCTATATATCTATCTATCTCACCCGGAAACGTTGTTCTGCCATATAAATTATTTTTATCTATCTATATCTATTCATCTATCTGCCGATGTATCTCTATCTATCTAACTATCTATCTATCTATGTATCTATCTACCTATATATCTATCTATCAATCTAGGTATCTGACCCGGCAAACGTTGTTTAAATAATGTATATGTCAACTAAACGTTTGCCGGAATATAACTATGTGATGTGATAATATTTAACTTATATATATTTATTTTGATAAGAGAGTTCTAAACAATAAAGCACAATAAATTGAAAAAAAGTAAGAATAATTTCACCGTATTGCATTTACTATAAAATAAATTTAACTTATACTCTGGCCTCAGCAACACGTGGCCATAAATTGTAGGTTATTACTGAGAGCGTTAGTACTTTGAATTGCTCAATCCAGTCAACTAACTACCTTATACCGCCATCTGTTAGTATCTTATCGAACTAGTAAATATATATATATATATATATATATATATATATAAATATGTATATATATATATATATATATATATATATATATATATATATATATATATATATATAGAATAAATAGGTCGAAGCCGCCTTCGAATAGCCGCCCCTGATATATATATATATATATATATATATATATATATATATATATATATATATATATATATATATATATATATATATATATATATATCAGGGGCGGCTATTCGAAGGCGGCTTCGACCTTATTTATTCTATTGCAGTGCACGTAGCATGCCAACAACACTGAGAATATAGACTGAAGCGTGATTAATCGTGGTGATCAGTTTGTTCTGAATTTTATGCCGGTGCAGTGATTTTTAATTTATTTTGCTCCCGTATTGTTTTTAAAATGAGTACGGTTACTGAAGTTAATTTCAATGGTGACTTAGTGGAATATTTGTTACTAAGTTATGAAGATAAAATTTTAATAAAAACATTGCGGCCTACTCCGGAATTAAACAATTTGGTGCAGCGTAACAAACAACAGAATCGCGGTTTTGATATCAGAAATTATGAGAGACATCCTTGTCTAACCGGATAGGCAGGTAAAAAATAAATTGTTTTGTTGGCAGTGTTTACTTTTTAGTAGGGAAAATGTCTCTGTTTGGGGCCGCTTAGGATTTGACGATTTGGAAAACAAAACATAATTAATGTTATTGATACTTGCTGGGCAACAATTGATTAATTCCTCGAATAGGTAACAAATTCGTTAAGTAGGTAAGTAGGTTCCTATTTTGTGAAAGAAAAAAAAATTTGATGAATAGATGAATTGATTAATTGGCTGAGAAGAATTTTTGTGAATATTGTAAATAGGAGTTGTAGGCTCGAAAGTGAAAACAATTTTTTTCCCAAAGAAATTAATATTTTGGGGTGCTTGTTTTACTTTGATTTTCTTCAAATTATAAGGCGGTTGATCTTGAAATCCTAAAAATTTTCGCCTATGGTGTATTTTTTAACACCTCTTGTAGCCTCCTTAAACAAACAGCTCACGAGCCGGCACAAAAGTAATTAATTTCATGACCAAACTGAACCTGTTCAATAAAGTCGTTTTTTATAATTTAAATAGCATGTTATGGGTAAAAAGACATAAGAATAGCAAGAAGACGCAGGATAAAATAATTGAATATCTATATAGAGGGTGTCAATTTGAAAACGGGCAGCACTCAATATTTCTTTAACCAATGACACTATGAAAATTGGGCGAAACACGTCCATTTCATTATCAAGGGGGACAACTTTCGGGGCATTTGTCGTTGTATTATATTTAACCCCTTTAACCCTAGCACACCACCCCTGCTATTTTAAATAGCAACCCGTTTATTTTGTTATTTTTGAAGTTCTTATGTACATGATGATTTACATCTATTTTTAATTTTTTCCTAGAAATGGCTGTATTTAACCTCTCGATATATGAAGTGTATTCAATTCATGAAATTAAAATAATGAAAGTTTTCAATGGTGTTGTGTTCACTTTGCCATAATGGTAATTCATTTAAAAGCATTCAATAAAAATTATGTTTCAAATTTTTTCTCTTTTGCCGTTTGAAATCACGAAATATATAGGTCAACAAGTTATTAGGATCATCAGTATTTCTTTAGAAAAATCGGATTTTATTGATTCCGCTCAATTTTTTTCTTTAGTTGATTAACTTTTCATAGGTTTTCATGGATTATGAACAAATCAATGACAACAAACATAATTTGAATAAAAAAGCTTCATTTATTGACATACAATAATACTTCGATAGTTACCGTATTTAACATTTGTTGTGCGTTTTTTAATATTGCTTTTCATTATTCTCACTTCTGATCATATTTAGAGGTGATAAGTTAGGTTCATATTTTTTTAAATTCATTTAAAGTGCTGATTCGATTGTTGAAGAAATGATTTACACTATTTCAAAACGCGTAGAAATGATTTATATTTATGGAGCAAAAACCGTTGCTTTGCAAGAAAGACTATCATATTTAATGACAAACATACAGAAAAAAATGTGCGGCACAAATACATCCAAGAATTGGTAGATAAATTTGAAGAAACAGGATCTGTTTGCAAGAAGAGAAATCAGCCAGGGGTGCTCAATGAGGTCGCTCAGATTGAAGTTCTTGGTCAAATTGCTATGGCTCCCACTATGTCGCTTCGACAAGCTGCAGAACAAAGTGGACTGCACCATGAATTTCGTCAGAAAAGTTTTGAATCTTTACAAATTTCACCCTACAAGCTAAAAATTACTTAAGACCTAATGAGTTTTGTGGAATGACTGGATTATGGCTCAGCCCCAGTTGATAAAAAATATCTGTGAGATACATACCCCTAAAGTGCAAGCGTATAGACAACTAACTGCAAGTCTGTACTATTAGTCTAAGAGACCTATTGTTATGTTATAGATAATAAGTTTACGTTTCAACCAACTGTATTAGCCTTCTTCACTTCTAAGCTTACTCTTGTCGAGAACACATCTCGTTGCTTTGCTTTGATTCAGTTTTGTTAAGTTAATAATTATACAAATATTGTAGTGAAGTATAATAAATAGTTTTTAAAAACCCTCTTGGTGTCTCACGATATATATCTTGTGTCAGTGATGAATGCTCTTTCTATTTAAATGGCAATGCGAAAACTGGAGCGATATCATTATAGTCTAGTCAACTAGTGCTTTTTTGTTCAACCTTTGTCAGCTGTCTCAGAAAAATATGAGCAAGATGGCATTCGATTGGGAATAGCATAAAACATAAAGTTCCGCTCGCGAAAATTGTGGAAGTTATAAACAATACACTGAAAGAAAAAAGAATAGTTTTGTTTGTTTGCAAATACCTCAAAAACTTATTGAGATTTTTGATATCTAAAAAAAGATTCTTAAAGAATCCAAAAGAAAGTCGCAACTCTGGAACTGTAGGATCAATATTTATAATAATGTTTTTGGTCTGGTTTGTTTTGTTGTACCGGTCATGGCCGTTGCTGGGTAAATTTTCGGTTTTTATTTTTATACGACCGCACATAGAGAGTAGAACTCATCATTGAATATTGACAACCATGTCGGATTGTTTTTCCTCATTTATCATGATTTATTGCTTCCATGGATAATAATCCCATGGGATAATGATCCCTTGAATTTATTTATGATTAGAATTGTTTTGTTTATTTACAATATTGACTACCACAATTAGGTAATTGTTATAGAAGCGTTTAATATGTTTATCAGTTAGTGAGAGTGTTTGTTTTAGGTTGATTACTGTTTTTAAGTTTTAGCCTAGAAAAAAAAACAAAACTGTTTCGAAACGTCGCCATTGTTGAGAAAGTCAAAAGAATGAAAATATCCATATGTCCAATAAGTTAATTACACGCAGGGCCGATCCAAGGGTATGTGCCGCCCGGGTGCAAGATATAATTTGCCGCCCTTCTTCATTAGAACATCAATGTTATATTTAGTCAATAATAATAATAGATAATAACTGCGTCCATTTGAAATTCTGATTTTAATTATTAGATAACTGTTAATTTTTTAAGAAATGAGAAAGTTTTGAATCAAAATGATACATGTGACTTTTATAAACATTATATAAGTAATTTTAAAAAATATTATATATTTTAATCAAATATAATAGAGAACTTTCATATAAAAAAGTTATAACAAAAAAGAAGTACCTTACATAATACATGATTTTGTATTAATCTTTTTTAGCACTTTGAACTTACCTAACTTACCTTACCTAATACATGATTTTGTATTAATCTTTTTAGCACTTTGAACTTAGATGCGTAATAAGTTATAAATATAAACTGAACTAGTAAACTATACTTTAATTATTGAAAGCAACTTTTTTCGCTTTTGTAACTTCAAATTCTTCAATTAAATCTATCATATGTGACGCTTCGCAGATATCATTTTCGATGCTTATCATACAATACAATATTATATAATTTGTAAGCCTGTTTCGACTCATAGCAAATCCCAGACGGTTTTTAATTGTTTATAATTTTGAAAAAGTTCTCTCACCATGAGCTACAGTGACAGGCATCATTGAAAAAATCCGTTAAGTTACACATAATTTCAGAAAAGTATTAACTAAATTATGTTCGCCTTTCATGTTGGCACTATTTTCATATCCCTGCCATCTCATATATTTAATATCGCTATCAAATTCTTTCAAATAATTTGATGTTACAGCTGTTAATCCTTCACCAGTTGTATATTTAATATACAACTATATCAAAATGGAAGGCAATAACTATTCTCATGAAGTTTTGATGAAGTTATTTATTGTACATGGTCAATGTGACCATGCACAGTGCAAGAACATGCAGAAAATTCAATAATCAAATTTTCGTTAATGAACGTGAGAACGTTTTATTGTTGATGCTCTAATTGTCAAATTTTCATAATGATATCTTTCTTAACATTTCATAGCTACCTTATACAAAATATGGCAAAATAATCCGATTTTTATAATAATAATTTGCCGAGAAGCAAAAAATGAAATAATATATAGGGTGTCTCATTTGAAATTTCACAGTTGCTGCTACTTTTTAGTAGAAGCGGCAACGCCGCAGTGCCACTTTTATTTTAGATCGATAGAGCAAAATCAATTACCCAAGAAACTACATTTTCAGAATAATCCCATTTCCCGTTCTCCGTAAACGTCTAACCTACATCCACCGTGAGTGACCCTGTAAATATATATATATATATATATATATATATATATATATATATATATATATATATATATATATATATATATATATATATATATATAAAAAAATACATTAATTATAGCTGGGTATTCGGCAAGCAGTTATGATCTAAACAACCAAATATATAATTATTAAATTAATAGACAATTTTTACTCCAAAAACAATGAGCTGTTGTAGAGTTGTGTCATGTTATGGGCCTTACAACTTAACTGTTTGTAAGTATTTGATTAAATTTTGGCATTTGTTTTTGAGTTTCAGTCAGATTTTTATACCATTTAGTTGATATTTCGAGCCCATTTATTTCTGTTTTTTAGCTTTATTCACGTTATTTTAACATGTTTTCGGTTTTAAATGAGTTTTCGTTGTATATTCCTTGTAAATTGCAGGAACTAGAGTTCAAAGAAACTGTTGTATATATGTAATTTTGTTGTTTTTTATATATATAAGACGAACTGTTTCGGTGTAACATTCTTTGTCATTCTTTTTAAATTGTAGATGTCCTGGGGAAGACTCAATAAAGAGTCGAAACGTCGACTGAGACAAATTTGGTTGTTTAGATCATAACTCCTTGCCGAATACCCAGCTATAATTAATATATTTTTTAAAAACCATCGGCAGTTACTTACTTAATTGTATATATATATATATATATATATATATATATATATATATATATATATATATATATATATATATATATATATATATATATGTATGGGGTGTAAGGGGTCCATCAACATCTAGGACCCAAGTGTCAACCCCACCTGCACGAGTGGCTAAATCTGTAAAAAGCATTGTAAAAAGATTCAGAGAAATCAATATGAGCCTCGGAACCGGACGGACACAACGAAGACGACAGGAGAGAAACAAGATAAGATTTGGAACATGGAACATGGAACATAACATCTCTTACAGGGAAAGAATGCGAAATTATAGATGAAATAGAGAAATATAAGATTCAAGTACTAGGAATCTCAGAAATTAAAAAGAAAGGAAATGGCTTCAAAAACATGGACAAGGGGTACACTCTCAGATATGCAGGCACACCAGTCGGAAATAGAACAACAGAAGGGGTAGTAATACTCCTCAGCAAAGAGATGGAACCAAAAGCAACCGAATGGGAAGCCGTAAACTCCAGAATTATAACAATAAATCTACAACTTGATGAGAAGATTGGAATAATCCAAATATACGCTCCCACGGAAAATGCCGCTGTAAAAGACAAAGAATCTTTCTATGAAGACCTACAAAGAACCATAGAGAAAATGCAAAATGATAATAGACACGTAGTTATTATGGGTGATTGGAACGCCCATATAGGAAATAACATGGAACATGGACACGGAACAATGGGAGGTCAAGGACTAGAGGGTGAAGTAATCGAAAATGGCGAGAGAATGCTGGATTGCTGTATAACGAACCAACTGGTGATAGGTAATACATGGTTTAAACACAAAACAATACACAAAATCACATACGAAGCAGAAGAACTAGGCTACAAAAGTTTGATAGACTACATCACGTACACGAGAAATATGAGATATGCAGTGAATGATGTAAAGGTAATAAGAGGGGCGGAGTTAAATACGAAACACAGACTGGTAATTGCTGACACGAACATTAGGAAACCGCTTGAGGAACGAAAGAAAAGCCATACAAAGATCAAATTAGAAATTTTAGAAAATCCTGAAAAAGGGCAAGAATATTAGAACAAACTAACCGAAAACCTAAACAACTTAGAAGAACAAGAAGCCCAAGAAGGGAATATTTTGGCCTTAAATAAAAGATGGAAGGCCTTCAAAGAAACCCTATTAAAAACAGCAAAGGATGTCTGTGGAGAAAAAAAGATAATAGAAGATCCAACACATAAGAGAACAAAATGGTGAAATGAAGAAGTGCAGGATAAAATCAAAACTAAAAAAGAAGCCTGGAAGAAATACATAATATATAAAACTGTACAAAATAGAAGAGCAAAGGAAGCGGTAGAACAAGCAAAAAAAGACACATGGGAGGAATTTGGTAGGAAGATAGAAGACAATTACATAGAAAACCAAAAACAATATTGGAATATAGTCAAGCGCCTAAAGGGAAATAGAACCCGAAAGTTTCGAAATATTAGAGATGAAACAGGAATATTGCAAACAAGAACGGAAGAAATATTGAAATCATGGAAAGACTAATATGCAACCAAATTTAAAGATGAAGAAACAGAAATACGGAGAGTAGAAGAACAACAGCACCACGAAGGAAATGACAATCAAGACAATGGGGAAGAAAGAAGAAATAAAACAAGCCCTGAAGAAAACCAAACATGGTAAGGCAGCCGGGGAAGATAATGTAGCCCCAGAAATGTTGAAAAAAGGTGGTCCGATTGTAACTAAATGGATGAAAGAGATAGTACAACAAGCATGGAATACAGAACAGTTACCGAAAGATTGGGAAAAGAACATTATAGTACCCATACATAAAAAGGGAGACACCACAAAGAGAGACAATTACAGAGCGATATGTTTGTCATCGGTGGCACAAAAAATATACACAAGAATAGTTGAAGAAAGATTAAGAAACGAAACAGAAAATAAATTAGAAGAAGAACAAACGGCGTTTAGGCCAGGAAGACAAACGCAAGACTATATATACACAGTAAGGGCCATAATCGAAAAACTGGCTCAAATCCCCATCACCGTGAGGTGAAATGGGAGAAGAGGAAGTAAGTAAGTAAAATATATATATATATATATATATATATATATATATATATATATATATATATATATATATATATATATATATATATATATATATATATATATATTTATGGAAAACAGAATTCTTCGTGTTAACGACACGTTCGTGGCAATAAAATGAAATGAACTAGGACATTTATTTGAAACTAATCAAACAAACCTCCTAGCGGAGCTGGCTATATAGAGTTCACGAAGCATCGAAATATCAACATCTACCCCAGACGGTAATTGTTCGAAATGTTTATTTGTTTATCACAATCGATGGAAATTGATAGACAGACTGTTTTTCCCTTTTTGTGTCTTATCAGTCTCATCCATCTACCGGGAGTGATTATCAAATCATCATTTCCAACGGCCTTACATATTTCTTCTATTTACTCCATGACATATAAATATGACACAGCGCCACTAGTCGGAAACAATTGAACCACATCTTTCAGAATAGAAGAAAACATTTCGGCAACGAAACTCTTACGTCCTGACACCCGAAGGTGGTTACTATAATCGCTAAGCAAGAGTACAGTTGATACATCCATTTTGATGTAATTCAACATTCACCCGCCGCAAGTAACAAGCGCTCAAATTTTATACCTTTTACAGGTAGCAATGAATGGAAAACAGAATTCTTCGTGTTAACGACACGCTAGGAGGTTTGTTTGATTAGTTTCAAATAAATGTCCTAGTTCATTTCATTTTATTGCCACGAACGTGTCGTTAACACGAAGAATTCTGTTTTCCATTCATTGCTACCTGTAAAAGGTATAAAATTTGAGCGCTTGTTACTTGCGGCGGGTGAATGTTGAATTACATCAAAATGGATGTATCAACTGTACTCTTGCTTAGCGATTATAGTAACCACCTTCGGGTGTCAGGACGTAAGAGTTTCGTTGCCGAAATGTTTTCTTCTATTCTGAAAGATGTGGTTCAATTGTTTCCGACTGGTGGCGCTGTGTCATATTTATATGTCATGGAGTTACTAGAAGAAATATGTATGACCGTTTGAAATAATGGTTTGGTTATCACTCCCGGTGGATGGATGATACTGATGAGCCCCGATAAGGGCGAAACAGTCTGTCTATCAATTTCCATCGATTGTGATAAACAAATTAACATTTCGAACAAATACCGTCTGGGGGAGATATTGATATTTCGATGCTTCGTAAACTCTTATAGCCAGCTACGCTAGGAGGTTTGTTTGATTAGTTTCAAATAAATGTACTAGTTCATTTCAATTTATATATATTTATATATACATATATTTATATATATATATATAATATATATATTATATATATATATATATATATATATATATATATATATATATATATATATATATATATATATTATATCAGGGGCGGCTAGTCAAAGGAGGCTAAGCCTCCTCAATAATATTCCGTGTATCACTAATATATATATATTATATTGAAATAGTCAGCATTCAGCATATTCATATTAATCAAAATCATATTATTTTATGCACCTACCTTCCTTTCAACCTACATTATATAATATATTTATTAATTAAGATAGAAGGTATTTACATTTACTGCATTTCTCATTCATTTCAAGATTTTGTGGCAACGCTGCGGAAAGCTTAGAAAGGTATATTCTCAACGTTCATTATGCCTGCCACAGAAAGCAAACTCACACCACTTAAAAACAAATACTCCGAATGAATACTTCATTGAAATAGAAAACCAAAATAATGTACATTGGCAACACCGATAAACTCCAGCCTTATACAATGTCTCGACCAATCACAACTATAGAATCTCCCTGACATCGAGTAAAGTCGTTGATTGAATCGTAGTATGATCGTAATTCGTATTCGTACTGTCTGAATAATGGACGCCGGAATCAACTCGCGTTACGCGTATTGTTTTAAAATGAAGTGATTACTGAAATTAATTTCAAAAATTTCAATGGTGACTTAGTGGAATATTTGTTATCCCATAACTTTAGTGCCCTAAGTTATGAGGATAAAGTTTTGATAAAAACAAAAAAAAAACCTACCCCTGAATTAAAACAATTTGGAGCAGCGTAACAGAAAACAAAACCGCGGTTTTAATACACGGAATTATGAGAGAAATCCTTGCCTGACCGGATCACAGAGTAAAAAATAAATTTATTTTGTTGGCAGTGTTTACTTTTTACTAGTGAACAAATGTCTCTGTTTGGGGCCGCTTAGGATTTGAGGATTTAATTCTATACCTAGTTGAAAGTGAGGAATTTTTCACCGATAAAGTAACTTTAAATACAGCACGCGGATTAATATCTTACTTACAAGATAAGGAATTTATATATTTTTTAAACATCTTTAAATTAATTTTTGAACAAACAGAAAATAGTTTTTCAAATCTTACAGCACAAAGTTTTCAGAATGTAATTTTACTCACGAAATCGGCTCAAGTTTCTTTTGGAAAAAATTTCAGAATTTCGTGCAGAAGTTTATTTTAAAAAAACTATTTTTTCTGTATTTCAAAACTACTGATGATACGACTCAATTTAGCCCAAAACGAGAAGAAATTCTCAGTTACGCAGATATGGAGCTTCACTATAAGCAAATATTTTATTGAAATTTTGGATACTATTAGGCGGTCAAATAGAAATAAGGTTCTCTGATTTGAAAGAACTGCATTTTCTTCGACTTACTCAATAAAAATTTGTTCACCGGATTTTCGGCTATTTTTCCAGATAACCTTTTGGAAAATTTATGTCAAAAAATACACTTTTTTTGATAAGGTGGCCATAAAAAGTGAACTGTGTGTTGTTTATAATGACAATGAAATTTTGGGGCACAATGAAAATCATGTGAGGACTATTAAATATCTTTTTGATAATGATTTTGAATCAAGAAATTACCCCAAGTTTATAAACTCTTATGTCTAATTGTTTCTATCCCGGTGACATCGGCTTCCCTAGAGCGCTCGTTTTCCACTCTTAAGAGAATTTAAAACTTATTTACGAAATTCAATGAGCCAGGATCGTTTTGAAAAAATATTAGTTTGTTGTCTATTGAAAAGGAATTGGTAAAAACTTTTGGCGAAAGACAAAAAATTTAATGAGGATATTATAGATCATTTTGCCTAACGTGAAAGATCGCAGAATCTTGCTAATCTTCAAAACAATATAATACTTTTTATTTGCTCTCACCAGCTGTTAAAAAATTCCGTTAAGTAGGTAGCGTAGGTACCTATTATGTGAAAGAAAAAATTTGGATGAATAGATGAAATTGATTAATTGGCTGAGAAGAATTTTTGTGAATATTGTAAATAGAGTTGTAGGTCTCAAGGGTAGACACTCGAAAGTGAAAAACAAATTAATAGCTTAGGGTGCTTGTTTTACTTTGATTTTCTTTAAATTATATTGACCTTGAAAATACTAAAAATTTTCGGCCTATGGTGTATTTTTAACACCTCTTGTAGCCTCCTCAAACAAAAACCTCACGAGCCGCCACTGAATAATATATATATATATATATATATATATATATATAATATATATATATATATATATATATATATATATAATATATATATATATATATATATGAGATATGTATGTATAACCATGAAAACCCGGAACCTGAATCAAGTGGAGCATATTGATTGAGATATCAACAATATCAAGTTCCTCAATGAAACATTTTAAAATTACTTGAATGCGTTACACAACCATGTTCAAAAAATATCAACTAAAAGTCTTGTTTTAATTTGTAAAGAACCACCCTAATGATATTGGGGAGTTTTATTTCGCAAAGTCGATATTATGAAACGGTTTATTATTGAATTGAAAGGATAATTTATTTAGTAAGTATATTGCATTAGCTAAATTTCCTTATAGAATGTGAAATGTATTGCAGAAACGACGTTGTTCGTAAATTTATTATTTCATAAGTACATATTACTAAATATTAATTTATGTATTATCTTTATAATTTTGCTCTTTGAATGAAAAGTTGATTGTATCAATAAGAAAATTTCATTTTAAGAGGCTCATTTAATTTGCAATTGTATTCTTCAAACTTGAGTTGTGGAGTAGATAAGTTATAAAAGAAAAAAAGTTCATCCTTTTTCATAGTGCAGACTGAAGTTCTTCCGGTGCGCAAATTCAACCTATGCTTCATACCGTATGGACAGTTCGTTGTGGCGAATAATTTCTTGTAATATAATAATGGTAGTAGATACATCCATTCTTTCCAATCGATCAATTAGATTAGTTATCTTCTGTTACAGTTTTTCTAGAGGAGTTAGAAGATGACAAGTCCACAAAGATTTCAATACTTTGATGACTCAAGAGGTTTCGTTGAAATGGTTTCACTGTAACATCTTCGTCGATATAAAGCGCTCTGCTACTAAATTGATTAATATTCTAAAATAAACAGCTTCTATTTACATTAAGTTTTTTGTTGGTGCTATCAATTGGAAAATTCTGGTTACATTTAGGAAATTATTAGATTGTGTAGTCAACCAAGTTGACATGTTGCAATTACGAGCTACCAGCAAGCTCAATGCTGAGTCATAAGTTCTTTTGTTCTTTGATTTTCAGATCTGAATTAAAAAAGATGTATATTAGCTCATGAAAAGACCAAATTGACAAAAAACTGTCAATTGATTATCTTCTCCGCCTAAGTGATGAACATCAGGAGAAGTTTTTATCATCTGCAGCATTAACGGTGGAACTGACTCCGTATGAAAAAGGAAATCAAATTATTGATGATTCAAGACGATACTGTTCGTAATATTAGGAAATATCTCAACCGCTGAACCCTTTTCATGAGTGGTGAGAATTTTAAAATTACAACTGGCGGATCTGCTGAAATATTAGATCAGTATCAACTCCACACAATTTGTTTGGTACCTAATAAATCAACTTGGGATATGTTAGATTCAAATAACTTATGAGTAAAAATGAGTTTGGTATAAAACCAAAGAAAATATTTCGAAATATCTGCTTGTCTAGAAAAATGGGCTCATATACACTATTTGTGCATTACTTCTTCTTCCAGTACCCTGTCCGTCTATCGAATGTTGGCAATCATGTTGGCATCGGCTAGTTCAGCCGATGTTTTGCTACACCAATCTCGTAGATTTCGGAGCCAGGATGTTCTTCTTCGCCCTGTACCTCCAGAGGAGGATTAAACGTTCAAAGCACCGTAGGCAAGCATCTCATCGGCGCCCCTATATTAAAAATAACTGTGTACTGTGCTGCCCCTTAGAAAAACGCGATGAGATGGGGGCCAAGACTAAAAGGGCATGAGTTTACATGAGATCGATATTGTCGGACAAATCTTACGATTTCGGTTTATAATATTTTAAAGCTAATGAAAATAAACAAAAAAAAAAATTGTGAAAAATAAAAACAAAAACAATAAGTATAGTGGAAAAGATAAAGATAACAGTAGACTTAGAAAAACAAAAGAGAAAAAAAGGAATGAAATAAAAGTATGTACTTTCAACGTCAGAACCATGTTGCTACCTGGCAAAATAATGGAGATTGGGGACGAACTAAGAAAGTACAAAATAGGCATAGCTGCATTGCAGGAGATAAGATGGAAAGGTCAAGGGATAGTAGAAAAAGATGACTTCAGTTTTTATTATTCAGGGGATAAAAATCAAGGACAATATGGGGTAGGTTTTATAATAAGGGGTAATTACGAAATGATATATTGGAGTTCAGACCAATAAGTGAAAGAATGGCCTGTCTGAGGATACAAGCAAAACCTATGAATATATCGATAATAAATGTATATGCACCAACCGAAAATGCAGACAAGGATGAGAAGGATAATATGTATGAAAAAATCGAAGAAGAAATAGAAAGACTGCCGAAAGAGGACACAATTTTGTTGATTGGCGATTTTAATGCCCAAATAGGGAAAGAGGAATACTTGGGAAGAGTGGCAGGTAAACACACAGTTCATGAGAAAACAAACAACAATGGGCAACGCCTATGCAATTTGGCGGAAAGGTTAGATATGATAATAAGTAGCACCAAATTCGACCATCCAAGAAAGCACAAAATAACATGGGAATCGCCAGATCACAGATATGGCACACAAATAGATCACGTGCTTATTAATAGAAGAAAGCAGTCGTCGGTGAAAGATGTACGAACATACAGAGTGCAAATGCCGACTCGGATCACTACATGGGTAACGGCCACACTCAAGCAAAAAATAAAAAAAGTATATTAATATCCATAAAAACAAACCCGAACAAAATGGGACATTGAAAAGCTCAAAAATGAAAAAATAAGAAACGAATATGAGAAGCAGTGGAAAAAATGTTTTAATTCGAAAAATGTGAAGAAACAGATAATGTTGAGCTTGGAATGGTCTCTAACAGTAAAAAAATGTATACTGAGCTCAGCGGCAAGTCAGCTAGGGAAAGAAAAATAACGGAACAAAAAAAGAAATGGTACAATGAAAAAATGTTCGCGAAATGGTAAAAGCAAAAGGAGGAAATGGATCAGCACGAATATCTCAGAAGACAGAGTAAGATATGGAGGAAAATGAGAAAAAACTGTAACAGAAGCTATAAGAAAAGCTAAAAGAGAATGGACGCGGACAAAAAAATAAGACACATAGAAAACGAAAATAATAGAAGAAACACAAAGGTCTTCTATAGAAAAATAAATGAACAAAATAAAACATATAAAGGCAAAGTTAGAGGAATAAGAAACAAAAACGATGAAGTGATACAAGAAAAGAAACGCAATATAAAATTATCTGGAAAGAATATTTCGAAGAACTGTTAACAGAAGCAGCTACAGATAAAGCAATAGAGGAAGAAAATGAAGAAGAAAGGGAGGAGAACGCACAGAAGAACCAACAAAAAGTGAAAGTAATAGAAATCATCAAAAAAAGTAAGAACGGGAAAGCAGCAGGAAAAGACGAGATAAATACTGAAATTAATAAAGTACGGTGGAGAAGGGCTTCACGAAAGACTTTACCAGTTAATTAGGAAAAATATGGAGAGAAGAGAAAATGGTTGAGGAATGGGAAGTTGGACACATAATTGTAACAATTCATAAAAAAGGGGACCAACAGGAGTGCAAGAACTATAGAGGTATAACTCTTTTAAATGTGGCATATAAAAATATTGTCAGCAATAATAATACAGAAGCGTTTAGCTAGAAGATTCTGAAGGCATAATAGGCCAATACCAATGCGGTTTCATACAAGGGAAGTCCACAACCGATGCCTTCATATAATTAAGCAAATTAATGGACAAAAAGCCTTTGAATATAAAATTGAAATAGAAATGCTATTTATAGACGTCCAAACAAGCATTCGATTCAGTCAAAAGGAGTAAATTGATGGAAGACTGAAAAAAGCAGGGGATAGAAGCTAAGTTAAGAAGATTAATTGCAATGACTATGGAACCAGTCAAAAGCGAGTATACTTACAAGTAAAGGAGAAACAGAAAGACTTTATAGTTAATAGAGGGGTAAGACAAGGTGATGGCCTCCAACAACATTGTTCAACCATTAGCCCTAGAGTATGTTATGAGAAACGGTAAACATAGGGGAATTTAAAGAACGAGCGGAGGCCAAAATGGTCGCATATGCAGGACGACATAGGTCATAGTAGTAACGAAGCGACGAGAAATAATGAAACAAATACTATTAGAAATAACAACAGAAGGTGAGAAGATGGGATTAAAAATAAACAGCAGCAAAACGAAGATAATGAGATTTGGGAAGCAGTGTGAAAACAAATTATAAAAAATGGGTGAATACGAATTGAGGAAGTCGAAAAGTTCAAATATCTAGGGGTTACGATCAGCAGTAACGGAGAACGGAGATCAGAAATAGAAGAAAAAGAATAGCAGTAAATAGGGCGTTCCATGCCCAATAAGAAACTATTAAAGAGTAAAATTATTAACAAGGGCCCACTAACTCAAGATTATAACACAATGATAAGACCGGTTATGATGTATGGAGCAGAAACGATGACGATGACAAAAAGAGAAGAGGAGGAATTGAGAATAGTGGAACGAAGAATAATGAGAACAATCCTAGGACTAATAAAAGTTTGATACAAATGAATACAGGTAATGGATGAACTTATGAAATACTGAGGGAAAATGAAACGGCGAAGATATAGCGAAACGAATAAAGAAGCGAAAGAGATTAGAAAATGGCTCGGCCACGTTATGGAGAAGAGGAGGAGGATTGCAATTGCGTCTGCTCAGTGCTGTGCAGTGGGAACCAGGAAGGTAGGAGAAGTCGAGGAAGACCCGGAGCTAAGTGGCTGAAGGAAGTGGAGGAGGATTTAAGAACGATAGGTGTCGCTGGATGGAAGGAAGAAGCTAAGGACAGGGCTCTATGGAGGAAAATAAGCGAGAAATTATAGGAATGATGGGGATTGATCCACCCCAGAAAGCGGATTTAGAAAGCATTTATGCGGCTCAACCCCACATGGGGTGTTTAGCCATTTATTATTATTATATTTTAAAGCTTTAAGGTACGACTGGCATGTAAACCCGAAAACTATGATATTCCCTATATAATATAATATTTGGCTTTACACGCCATTCGTATGAATTAAATTATTGAACAGAATAAAATATGAATTGAATCAGTGTATCTTATATTTTATTTATATAATTAACAAACTTTAATATGTAATAGTTACTTAATTCAAACTCGATAGTATATAGCCCTAGGAGTATGCCGTAAGCGCGGAAGGTCCTGGATTTCTTTCTCGGTCGTGAAAATTTGGGAAACGAACGTCTAGAGCTTTTATTATTTTTAAGAATTTATTGACACTTGGTAAATTTTAAAAAATCAACTTGCGAATTATTAAGGTAAACTCGGATACAGGGTTAAATTTTTAACACCATCTGAATTTTTAAGTATACTTAAAGTGAATTTAAAGGCACTCTGGTAACTTAAAGTTAGATATAATTGGAAATAATTGAATTATTTGCAAAAATTATTCAAAGTAAAAAATGAAATTATAATGGTATGTATGTGCAATTAAGCAGCTTTTTCGCTCGCCTTCAAAGTTGCTAATTTTCATTTACAAAATAAAAAATTTTGGCGCCTATATTTTTGTCTTCCGAAATTGTCAATAACATCGTCATAGTTTAAAGATTGCAATAAGTTTGATTCTATGTTAAGTATTGCTAACAAATTTAATCTGATATCTGTCATAGTTGAGCGAATATAATTTTTCACTCTCTTTAGACAGGAAAAGCACTGCTCACCAATGAAATTGGTGACTGCCGTCGATACACATTCTTAAAGCTATGTTAAGTTTGGATAAATTGTTTCAAGTTCATCAATTCTTAGAAGCTTTAAAATTGCGTTGGTTGTTCGGGGCAGTTTTCCGTCCCGAGCTACTGTTGTTAAATAAGAACGCAGGTGGATACATTCATCCACAAAACATTTTCTGAATCACCGGAATACATTGTTTCTAGGGTACTTGCTCTATTTTGAACTTCTTCAGTGCTCAAATTGGTCAAGTTGTTTCAAAATGAAGATTTACTGTAAAAATTACTGTATGATTCTCGTCTCTTTTGAAGTTCAAACACAAGTCTGTCTATAATTACTAAAAATACTGTCACTCTGAATGTTTCCTGACCAGATAGTGAAGTACCTAGTAATATCTTCGGCAGATTCATCTACTGTGAGCTTTTTCTTCCGAATGTTCTTTTTATACTTTTCATATTCTTTGAGTAGTGAAAGTTTAAAGGCTTGATGCTCATAGTTATTAAAATTTTCCGTTTCTTCAGAAATTATGTGAATTAGAACAAGGTTGTTTGTAGGCGTAAGTTTTAGTCAGTCCCATCCGTTAAATTTATCTTTTCTTATAAATTGGAGCAAATTGAGGTTGTGAGCAAAAATAATAGTGTTTATTGTCTACGTGGCTCACTTGCTGGCACAATTAATTTTATGCTATATTTAATATTTTTTCTCTATTTTACAATTCCGCCGCGCGCCCCTTTGTATCCTCTCGCCCCTAGGCACATGCCTAGTTTGCCTTAAGGATAATCCGCCATTGTGTACCTCTCTTTCCGGCAATTTTACCCTGCATCACTAAATGAAGTGTACTACTGGCAAAACACAACTTCGATTATATACCGAGTATTGAAGAATTTTCGTCGATTTCTGATTGTTGAATGACTTGAGCATCATGAAAGTTTGAAGTTAGAATAAGGAATCATTTTCAGGAATCATTTCCACGATAGATTGTGCAAAACTTCATATCTTTCAATACTAAAAATTGAAACGCTATTTTTACTTCAGAATGACTGGTTTCTAAATAAAAAAGGGAGAGCAGCAGAGTTCCGGACTATATTTTTCTCAAACGCCAACTCAGTTCACATAGAAATGTTCCACACTTTAACTTAAAGCAGCAGAAAAAAACATTTTCAAATACCTATGAATGCCAGCGCTTGAAAGTTCACACTTCTAAAAAGCACTGTACTCCCATAAACTCAGTGTTAATACAATCCCCTGCAAATAGCTCATGAAGGTCACATTTTCTAATTCAATTCAATTCAACCCATTTTGTTTGGACAACAGAGTTTTCACATTGACACACACACATATACATATACATATACATATATATATATATATATATATATATATATATATATATATATATATATATATATATATATATATGTATGTATATATATATATATATACATATATATATATATATATATATATATATATATATATATATATATATATATATATATATATATATATATATATATATATATATATATATATATATATATATATATATATATATATATATATATATATATATATATATATATATATATATATATATATATATATATATATATATATATATATATATATATATACATATATATATATATATATATATATAATTATATATATATATATATATATATATATATATATATATATATATATATATATAATTATTACTATCTATCTATAATGCTATTCGCGAAAATATATATCCGCAAACCCCGATGCGTGCTACGCCGATTCCTGTCCTCGTGCCCGGTCATCGAACCTTGCTACCATCTAGAACCTCTCGATCGTGAGGAATTGGCTCGTTACTACGACGCGATTGGACCTCGCCAAGCCGAAATATCTCGATCGGCGATAATGCTGCCCAGTCGAATATTCGACATGCGATCTCAGCGCCTTCTGCCGGATCCAATGTAAAACATTCCAAGATCAACAGTAATTTATAAATAAAAAATAAATTGAATAAATATTTTCAAGTGGACTGAATTTTGAATCTAAACCATTCTCCAATCCACTGAAACACACACCAAAAATTTCATCAAAATCGGTTCATCCGTTTAGGAGGAGTTCAGTCACATACACACGGTCAGAAGAATCATATATATATATATATATATATATATATATATATATATATATATATATATATGAATAGAAAACAGAATTCTTCGTGTTATCGAAACACGTTCGTGGCAATAAAATCAAGTACTAGGACATTTATTTGAAACTAATCAAACAAACCTCCTAGCGGAGCTGGTTATACGAGTTCACGAAACATCGAAATGCCCCCATATAGAGATTATATATATATATATATATATATATATATATATATATATATATATATATATATATATATATATATATATATATATATCTATATATAATTACAAATATATATATATATATATATATATACATATACATATACATATACATATACATATACATATACATATACATATACATATACATATACACTATACATATACATATACATATACATATACAATACATATACATATACATATACATATACATTATACATACATATACATATACATATACATATACATATACATATACATATACACATATACATATACATATACAATTATACATATACATATACATATACATATACATTATAACATATACATATACATATACATATACATTATACATATACAATACATATACATATACATATACATATACATATACATATACATATACATATACATATACATATACATATAACATATACATATACATTATACATATACATATACATATACATATACATATACATATACATATACATATACATATACATATACATATACATTACATATACATATACCATATACATATACATATACATATACATATACACATACACATATACATATACATATACAAATACATATACATATACATATACATATACATATACATATACATATACATATACATATACATATACATATACATTACATATTAAGATACATATACATATTCATTTACATATACAACTACATATACATATAACATATACATATACATATACATATACATATACAATACATATACATATACTATACATATACATATACATATACATATACATATACATATACATATACATATACATATACATATACATATACATATACATATACATATACATATACATATACTATACATATACATATACATATATACAAATACACATACATATACATATACATATACAAATACAAATACATATACATATACATATACATATACATATACATATACATATACATATACATATACATATACATATACATATACATATACATATACATATACATATACATATACATATACATATACATTATTACATATACATATACATATACATATACATATACATATATATATGTATATATATATATATATATATATATATATATATATATATATATATATATACACCACACACAATTGGCTACAATTTAAGGTAAATTATATACCTATTGAAACATATGTTATGCTAAAAAATCAATAAAAATATATCAAGATATTCATTTTTATTGATTTTTTAGCATAACATGTGTTTCAGAGGGTTTATAATTTACCGTAACTTGTAGCCAATTGAATTTGAAAAATTCATAAGATTCGAAAATCGTTCTGGAGCCATATTATTACCTATAATTATAATGAGAGTCAACTGGTGATGAAATGTTAACAAGTTTTCATAAATTCTATCGTTCAATTTCAAATCCATATATGTATATATATATATATATATATATATATATATATATATATATATATATATATATGTTGAATCATCATCAAGAGCTGAGGACAAACAATTTTTTTGTTGATTAATTATTCTTGCCTGTGTTATATTGTTATTTACTTTCATTTTCCTAGCAATAATAGATTATTCGAGTAAGAAAACCGACTTTTTTAAACAGTTAACGTTTTGTCACGAAATGCGTGAGTGAATTCAGCTACTCTCTAGAAAGCACTAGAAGGCGTTCATAATTAAGTTTCATTCAAAGTTTAGGGATTCCTAAACTCTCGTGCAATAGTCTATTACTTTCGGGACATCAATTAAATTTCCCAAAAAAATTGATCTTTAAAATTAAATCTCTAATGCACTGCTTTCAAGTTCTGAACTCTGGGAATCCCATCTGAGTATTCCCACCAGTTTGCCATTCCAAGAAATAATAACATGTACTTGATTAAGAGATCAATGTTGACTATTGACCAGTTAGTGTAGTAGAAGTGAAATCGCGAATTTAAGATATAGAGAGATAAAACCGATTGTAGTATTTCATTCTCGGTACTGTTTATACACTGGGATTTACACTCATAATTAAATTCACGATTTTGTTTAGCAGTACATCAAAATCTACAAAGAGTTTCATTTTATAATACTTCTTCCATGGATATAAATATGAGTCAAACTGATAGACTTTCTGTTACTATTAGTGTTATAAGATTTTTGTTAAATCTTCTATCTAGAGCTGGTTTAGCAGGAGTGGTGACTTATTCAATTTGGCAACCAATAGAACATTACCATTACTGGTTTTCTTGGCATGTTATTCTTTGTACCATTGGGGTGAGTGATATGAGTTATTGTACGTATGATATATAAATTGTCATGACATTCAAGAGTATTTTCCACTTCTCAATTAGCAGCTTCAGATGAAATAGTTACAAAAATGATTTTTTCAATTTTAAGCAAACAATTAACATTTATTTGAAGTTTGTTCAAATAACATATGAATACTATGTACATTTTTGAAGGAAGCTTGAAACTTTTTGAATTGTATGTCATTTGTACTGCTTCGCTACACACATTGATATATTTTTCGACTTAAGATGTATAAGTAGCCAAGTAAGCTTGAATTTATTTACCTATATTAATACGAAATGTACATTCTTTACATGCTCATAAGAATGTGCAAAAATTTCCTTTCAATTCATCATTATTTGTATGTATATAAAATTTGTTATTTGTTTAAACTATTTCAAAGGTACCTATATGGCATTTCAAAAGACATAATCTTTCAAAATTAATTGAATGAAGAGGTTCATTGCATGTTATATTTCAATGAAGATGATACTTGTTAGATTCTACACAAATTTTGATTTTTTTCCTAAACTTTCTGGTAAGTTGAAGAATTATGCAAAAATTACGAATCAACACATACAAATATTGTTATTCATTATGATCAACATAACAATCGATGCTTTAACTCATTATTTATATGGAGATATTTTTACTCAAATGTTTCCGTTAAAATTTTCAAACATTTTCTTTCATATAAACTTTGTCCTGACAATAACAAACAGAACAACAAAAGAATTAGCCAAATAGGGCAGCCGTTCCCCTTTCGGCAATTGATCTTTATTTGAATATATATATATATATATATATAATTATATATATATATATATATATATATATATATATATATATATATATATATATATATATGTATATATAATTAGGATAATAATATTTGGGTTTAGCAGCAAGCAAAACGTGTACTCTTATAACACTATATTTCCGATATTTCGACAATGATTATTGTCATCTTCAGGGAAGCTACAACATAAGCACAAAAGAAAATCAAAAGTTGCTCCATAACGGTCAACCGTAACACTACTCACTATGTCTATGAGAATGATTGCAAAAGATGTAAAAATCGAGATACAGCATCATTGATTTCTATAAAACATTATTGATATTTGTGAAGATAGCACGTGTTTTCGAAAGGAAATATATTTTCAAGTTTATAAAGGTCGTACAAAAAAGTATACGTAGTATACAAAATCTGATACTGGATCTGATACTTTAGTTGATTTTAATGACACCAAGATACAAGCAAGCAATCACAATTTTTTGGCAAAGTTTCCTCATCTATCCTCAATTATTATAGGACAAACAAATAACTGCATATTTTAGGAATCGATGTTAACTACAATTTAACCTGGCACGAATACGCCTCCACTATTGCTAAGTGAGATGTACATACAGAAGTTTAGTTAAGTATATATTTTATGCTAGAAATCTGTTCCGCATGGAACAATGCTTTCATACTTAGAGCTTGTCTTGTTGCCGACTTGTGTCTCTTCTACATATATCATATCGGAAGGTTTTTTGCTACCATGGCCTCAATAATTCTACTAGGACCACAATTTTCAAAAACCAGAATATCAATCTACAAGAAAACGTTTTCAAACCGTACCGCGAATGGAAATAATAAATAAATAAATTTTCTTTAGAAACTCAATAAAAACACACACAACTCTTATGACCAGTATTCATCCTCAGCGACATTATCTTAATATTTACTTTTCGAAAACATTCTTCTAGTCTTTCTTCAATAAATTAAATTTTAATTTTTTTCAGTATGTCCCTATTATGGCAGAATCAATTTTGCTATTCACAGGGGATGACAGCTGGACTCAGAATTTTAGCACAAGAACAAAATATATCATACACGGAGTTTTAATAACGTTTGGTACGATTTGCTTTATGGCTGGAAATATAACCATCATGTACTATACCAAAAAAGAACATTTCGCAACCATACATGGAATAACAGGTAAAAGGAGAAAGTTTTTTTAAAAATAGGGATAATCATCAAATATTTTATTTCACTGATTGGCAGTTTTTTTCTATATTTCATACTGAATATCTTTCCTTTATTTTATGTTATCATCAATGTTCGATAATGGTTAATAATCTTCTCATTCTGCCTAGATATTTAGAATTTATATAACTCTACGATGAACAGTCAATTGTTTAGCCTAATAAATAATATTAGATCTATTAAATTCACTATTGAATACAATTAATTCTGACAGTAGTTTACATTATTGATCACTTTTCTACTCTTTTAGCAATTGATTTATATACCGAAAAACTTTATTATTAATTATTAAATACTTAACGTATATATTCAAGAACGGTCTGAAGATAAAATATTCAATTTATATTTTGATTATTCACCTTTTTCGATGCGTAGTAATTATCACCTTCCATATTACTTTCTTTAATTCAAGATATAATTTAAACAAAAAACAACATGAAATGAAATCTTTGTTAAATAGAAATGCAAAACATTAATTATCCTTCTTGGAAAACCAGCATTAATTTATATTTGTTTCAAATCTTATTGGGCAAACATTGCACTGTTTAATAAATGTTAGTTGTTTTCATTTGTGTATTGAACTCTTTTATTCCTATCTACTTACTTGATATAAATTATACCTAAAGTCGCAATTGAACGCAATGAAAACTGAAAACTATTAGATATACTCGAAAAAAAGGGATTAAATCGCAATTTGAAATTGACGTGATGAATTTCAATGAACAGTATAGAAAAACCTAGCATTGCAGAATGTGTATTCGTAATATCAAATAAGAGGCAAAAACCTGACTAGCCTGTTAAACAGGGTATTCCAGTTATAACTTTCAAACTGAATATTTCGTTCGATACAAAGTTTAGAAAACATTCGAAAACTATGTCGAATTTTAATTTTATGGGATACCGATTTATATTATTACTTGATTTGTAGATTTTCAGAAAAAATCATGAATTTTGTATTTTCAAATTTTAAATTTCCCTGCACTGAATGCTCAAGCTGCTGACCCAGTTGTTCCAGGTAAATAAAGAGTCTGTCACCCCTCTACGAAACACCTCCATAGCATCTACTTCCAAAAACCTCTGTACTTTACTTCCGACATTTTTCCGCAACAGTTTGTCCTAAAGCTCCACGATTTTTGGGTTGACTTACAAAACCACTGACTTCAGATGCCCCCGAAGAAAAAAGTCGTTCATGAAACAATTTTAACAATAAAAATACAAAATTCACTGATAGATTTAGTAATGTTAATCGATCATACCCTCAAATTAAAAAGCGACCTATTTTTTGAATTATTTTGAAACTTCATATCAAACGAAATATTCAGGTGGGAACTTTAAATGGGGGAAACCTGTATATATAAAATTTGAAAGTTGGAGACACATGTTTAACTGACGGCAACTAGAAAATATTCATCTGCATTCTCATTGTTAATTTGAAGGGTGACTTTTTGGTTGTTTTGAAGAACTTGACTATATTGGATTTAAAAACTTTCATCTATAGGCTGCATTGTGCGTTTCAATGAATATAAACATATTCTGAAGCCATGGAAGGAGAACCACATCATTAGCGAAATGTATCTTACAGATGGTAGTGCCGTTGATCTTGCTGCTTAATTCACATCTTCAATTTCTTCTTAATAAACTATCTCATAGTAAACACTTCAAACGGAAAAAGTAAAACCAAGAAGAAGAAGTTGAGCACAAAGTGAGTCTCGCGCATATCTTTTCCATTCATGGATCTGCTGAATTGTTGGTTGTAAATTTTTATTTCTCTCCTGATTCAAAGTGCACTGATAGCTTACATTCAGCAGCTTTGCGCATTCTAGTTTATAAAGCTCTAATACCCCAACTTCAGCAGATGTTCCAATTTTTGGACAAAAATTTCCAATAAAATTTTTAATCTTTTTTCGTAAGGTTCATGGGCATTCTACTGTTTAATATAATCTTTTATATTGCTTCATTCGATTTGTCTCTAGTTGGAGCACACGTTTGAATTATTTCCATGATTGGGTATTTGGAAGGTTGAGAGCATCAATCGCTCTCCGAGTGAGATAAAATCTATGGAGCACTGCTTAGGCTTAGAGATGATCAAAAGGTACTCGCTGCCAGAATAGATTTGTAAGCCATTTCGAGTTCTATACTATACAACACTCGGCTACAACAGGCGCGTTCCATTAGCAAGTTTCTTTTATTATTTAAAAGTTTCAACTTGGTTATTAAATAAGGGAGTATTATCTGCATCATCCCACCATTATACATATGCTACAGATCGGGAATCATGTTTTTAATCTGATATAGCTGTTGAATAATTTTAACAAGTTTTGTAATGGAAATTTTTCTTCCCATTCGCATCGTAGTACTGAAGCTATCAGAAGTGATATAATCAGACATGCCTGAGTTTTCATATTTGGCGTTGCCAAGTTGTAGGTACTGCTGATGCTTTCACACATCAACAGGTTACACCATATTTGGTACCCACATTTTCCAATTTGCTTGAAGCTAGCAAATGGGACCTAAAAAAACTATGGGGACCAGTGAACTGAGAGCATTCTCGTCTAGGTAGAGCCGTTTCTCAGGAAATAAGCTAATCTCCCTGCAAAGCGGAGCAATAATAGGATATGATGATGAAAATTTATAAGTTTCGCCATGAATTTCATGATGAAATGTTAATTTATTAAATCGGTTTATATATATATATATATATATATATATATATATATATATATATATATATATACATATGAATTTATCGATCCTTAGGTAAATTTGAAAATGAAGGTTTATGGGGATAGGTTTAATATTATCATTAGTTGATACCTCTTTCTTTATTACTCAGTATGTTCATCATTATTTGAATTATTTTCAAGATAACATACAATAAGAAATTATTCAATTAGTAATTTTCTGTGCGCATAACATTCTGGCCATTCGATAGGCTAGTCAACAAGTTCAAAAACGTGTTAATTCTTGGTAAAGCTCCTGAAAATAAGAGCGATAGCTCATTAGATTCGGAATTACGTCTAGAAAAATTTATCTCGAGGATTAATTAGCACATAAACAATTGCAATTATTGTTATTAACAAATTAAGATAAACAAAAGATGGAATTTTGTTTTTCATTAATAACTCAAAAACGATTGATACTTATTTGAGAAATTTTGAAAAAAGACTTTCAAAGATGGGGAAATTTCCAATCAAAAAGTCCGCTTCCGCAACTCCACCTATAATACTGTTAATAAACAATAGTATAACTTTTTGAAAAATTCATTTAAAAATTTTTTTCCACTTGGATTTCTTCGTTCAAGTGTCTGGATGATACCATAAATTATTCAAATTTTTAAATTAATATTTGTTACTATAACAAAGCCTGCACCGAGACACGGCCATGTGTCGACCAATAAGTTCAAAGCCACACATTTCTGACACACAGCCGCATGACGGCCGTACTACGGGCGTGGTCGGTAGTTTGTCAGTTGGCTTCACGAAATTTGATTGTCAAAAAAATAAAATGTTTACCAGCTTCAGCAACAGCGAATTGGAAACAATAGCTATTGAATTGGACGATAAAGAAAATGAGAAAAATAGACCAAAACGATGAAAAATGTGGGTACACAATGCTTGGAAAGCAAGATATGTTGAAGGCGAATTCTGCACGTTGCTTCCTCATTCAATGGACGAAATTGACGAATACTTTAGAATTCCTGAACTTGAGAATTAAAAACTGAACAGGGCGAGCAGAAAACTTTGCCCCCCACTAGCTACGCTCTAGTCACCATTTCTACTGTATGCCGAGAATCCATCGGACAATGCAACGTGCCCGTCAAAAATCTCGAACGGTGCGGGCACGGTGCAGACGCGGTGCAGACATGTGTCCGGTCATTTATTGGCCGCGTAATCGATGCTTTAACTCATTATTTATATGGAGATATTTTTACTCAAATGTTTCCGTTAAAATTTTCAAACATTTTCTTTCATATAAACTTTGTCCTGACAACAACAAAAGAATTAGCCAAATAGGGCAGCCGTTCCCCTTTCGGCAATTGATCTTTATTTGAATATCTTTATATATATAATTATATATATATATATATATATATATATATATATATATATATATATATATATATATATATGTATATATAATTAGGATGGCTTACATTTCACAATCAAAAAATTGCTTAAATAAAAAAACTGATTTAAATCATCTTAGTGAAATTTATTCTTTTTTGTTAGATTTAGATAAAAACATCCATTTGAGAAATGTCGAGTGAAAGAAGAATTGCCATTCCTTTTCTGAGTCATTTATACTTCTGGCTATTTTATTTGTTAGCAGTGACCAATCTGTGAACCTTAATTATCATGTTTTCACATTAGAGTTTTCTTGTTTGATGCTCTATGTCTATTTTCTTGATCAAGATGGCTGGTCGCTTCTCTTTTTCAGTCAATATGTAATGACGAAGTAGATAATTATATTCTTTAAATTTTCAACTTAACTTCAACGATATTTATTTCCTCTAAATTAATTGTGGTTTGTTTTATTTTATTGTGACCATTTAACTTATAATGTTAGTTGATGACATCACATTGTGTGTTTCTCGATCAATAATGTTTTATAGAAATCAATAATGCTGTATCTCGATTTTTACATCTTTTGCAATCATTCTCAAAAACACAGTGAGTAGTGTTACGGTTGACCGTTATGGAGCAACTTTTGATTTTCTTTTGTGCTTATGTTGTAGCTTCCCTGAAGATGACAATAATCATTGTCGAAATATCGGAAATATAGTGTTATAAGAGTACACGTTATGCTTGCTGCTAAACCCAAATATTATTATCCTAATTGCATCCTAACTAGTCAGCAAAGACTACCCTTCTTCTATGTATATATGTATATATATATATATATATACTATGTATATATAATATATATAACTTTTTGACAATTATTAGCAATAACAGGCTTGGTGAATCTCAAAAATCTTGATTTTATTAAAAAGTTGACGTTTCGCCACGACATTCGTGACTTTTTCAAAACTTTTAAAAATTGAAATTTCTTTGGCATTTATTGATTAGAAAAAATTTAAATAGTTAAAAAATACTACTATGTTTCATCAAAATTTTTCGGCTGTGGCTATTCTCTGTTATTTATTACGTGCTATTCAGTCCAATATTAACATTCAAATCTGTTATTATTAGATGGTAAGGGAAACCACAGAAACCTTTAAGCACGTAATGTTTGAAATAGGTTCAAATTATTTTGATTTTGAAAAGTCTAAGAATAGGGTACTATTTATCTTTTTTTTCAAAATTTTTTTATTACGACTGTGGCTGTCATCAGTTATTAATTACGTGCTATTTAGTCCAATATCAACAGTCAGGTCTGTTGATATTAGATGGGAAGGGGACCACATAAACCTTCACCCACGTAATGTATAAAATAGGTTTAAAATATTTGATTGTTGTCTTTAAAAAGACATTACTTGTAATTTTTGACTTTTCAAAATCAAAATAGTTTGAACCTATTTCGAACATTACGTGGGTGAAGGTTCCTGTGGTTTCCCTTAACATCTAATAATAACAGATTTGAATGTTAATATTGGACTGAATAGCACGTACTAAATAACAGAGAACGGCTACAGCCGAAAAATTTTGATGGAACATAGTAGTCTTTTATAACTATTCAAATTTTTTCAAATCAAAAAATGTCAAAGAAATTTCAATTTTTCAAAAGTTTTGAAAAAGCCACGAATATCGTGGCGAAACGTCAACTTTTTAATAAAATCGAGTTTTTTTGAGATTCACCAAGCCTCTTATTGCTAATAATTGTCAAAAAGTTAAAAATAATAATAATAATAATAATAAAATGACTTTATTTCCACAAATGTGTATACACAGCATTTGCCCAGGCAGGCGAAGATTAGCTGAAAGCTACTCTTTAACTCTTAACCTACCTGGTTAACACGTAAATTAGCTATAAAATAAAGTAAACATCATAAGAACACTACAAGAGAAACAAATACTAAAACACAGATACAGAGATAGTAACATACATATCATCATTATCATTTTCATTGCCTGGCCAAGAGTAAGTCCCTAAGAGTATGTCGATATCTAGACAATGAAGAAATAGACATAGTGAACACAAAAGAGTTGTAGTACTTTACTAAATTATAAGTAAAGCAGCGCTCGAACATGGCAGAGGAATGCTGTGGCATTGTCACAGTATTATGTCGGGTGTTGACATTATGAACTGATTTTCTAAACACGATTTTTTTGTACAAGTAAGAAGGAGCTTTAGACCTGATCAAACGATATATGAAGACAAGAAAATTCAACTCAAAGGCGTGATTAATTTTTAACCATCCAATTTGCGAGAAACAAGGTGTAATGTGATCATATCTCCCTCGGTCGAAAATAAATCTACAACATGTATTTTGAATGCGTTGCAATTGACTACGGGATTCCTGGTCGAGACAAGGGTAGTAAACAATGCTACAATAATTCAAAACTGAAAGAACCAAAGTTTCGGTTAGCTTTTTACGCATTTTGAAATTCAGTATGTGCTTGTTGACATAAAGCATACGCATTCTCATGTAACACTTCTGAAGAAGTGAACTAATATGACCTTTAAATCTTAGGTTCTGGTCTATAATCAGTCCTAAATTTTTTGCTTGGTCTGACAAGTTGATCTCAACGCCATCCAACTCAAGCTGTATCAAATTCTGAGTATCTGGTCTCTTATACCTGCTACAAAACAGAAGTGCGGTTGTCTTTGATGGATTTATGGTTAAATTGTGTGCTCTTGAGAATTGAGATATCGCAGTTAGATCCCTATTTATGGAATCGTTTGCAGCCGGAACATTGGATGGGTCGAAGCAATGAATCAATTGGGTGTCATCGGCATACAGCTGCATCGTACAATCAGATACAACATTTGGTAGATCTGAGGTATATAATAGAAACAATAAAGGGCCCAAAATAGATCCCTGTGGAACACCCGATACAATAGATTTAGATTTAGATAAGTTATTGTTAACACGGACACGCTGGCTACGCTTCCACAAATAAGATTTGAAAAAAGATAGAGCAGTAATATCCGAACCAAAATATTCGAGTTTAGCACACAGTAGCTCATGATCAATTAGATCGAATGCCTTAGAAAAGTCTAAAGCAACCAAAAGAACTCCCATTTTCTTATCAATAGCCCTAACAATATCATCAATAATATTTAATAAGGCAGTGGTAGTACTATAACCCCTGCGGAAACCAGACTGCTGAGAAGGCAGGATATCATTACTAACGAGATAATCATATAACTGAACATAAACTACACGTTCGAGAATTTTTGATAAAACTGGTAGAAGACTTATCGGCCGCAAGTCTCGTACAGATCCAGGATTACTGACCTTAGAAATAGGACAAACCACTGACTCACGCCAGATCCTAGGAAAATACCCACAGTGTAGGCAGCAATTAACTATATGAGTTATGTGGTCGAGAATATGGGGTAAGCATAGTTTTAACATGGATAGAGAGATTTCATCCGCACCAGCAGCATTCGACTTAATGGCGCTAAACATGTCAAGTATGACACTTTGATGTACCATAGTGAAACTGAAAATGCCATCATTGAATTTATTACCCCTATAAAATTCTATTTTTGCAGAACAGACGTCAGACTTTCTAAACACACTAATAAAATAATCATTTACAACATCAGGATCACACAGATCAACTGGTAAATCAGAATTAACATTAGACGAAACAATGTTCAAGTGTTGCCACATAACCTTTTCATTTTTATCACGTTGGATTTTATCTAAAAATGCTGCCTTTTCCCTTCTGACTGAAGCCAATGCAAAATTACGACACTGCTTGTAATAATCCCAGTTATCCCTCGTTTTCACGGTTTTGAACTTAGTCAGAGCCTTGTCACGTTCCTTAAGTATCAGTCTTAAATTATCCGTTAACCAAGGTGAAGAGGGTTTACTAACTCGTATTTCCCTCAAAGGTGCATGTATATCAAAAAGTAAGTTTATATAGTCAGTTAGAAATCTAATCTTTTCATTTATGTTTTCAATGTAATAAATGTTATTCCAAGGTATCCTAGATAAATCAGTCCTGAAACTGATCATATCTAAATTTTTTAAATTACGAGTATTAATGAATTTTTGATTGGGTTTGTTAATAGCGATGTCCAGAATACAAAATGGCATCATGTTATGATCACTCAAATGCGACAACACCGTACCACTCTCACGAACTATATTTCCAGAGCTACCATTGACAAAAATTGGGTCAAGTAGGGTAGACGAGGCAGCAGCAACACGCGTCGGCTCCACAACATAATTTATATAACCATACGCTCCAAACAAATCCAGCAAAGAGTTGGGGACCAGCATGTCAACATTAAGATCCCCAGTTATAATGGAGTAGTCATATTCAACAAGCATTAGTGTTAGGATATCATCAACAAAATTAGAGAGTTCAGCAAGGCTTGCACTTGGCGGACGATATATCACGGCCAGGGCAATATTCAGAGTTTTAATTTTGAATTTTAGTAGAAGAAATTCAAAACTTACATCGTTATGATCATACTCAATTGTTTCACAATTTAGAGAAGATCTCACATAGCAACCAAAACCACCTCCTACCCTGTTCACTCTGTCACGTCTAAAAAGTGAATAACCAGGCAACGATATAATATTAGAATTCACAGAGGCACTAAGCCAAGTTTCAGTCACACATATTACATCAAAATTATCAGAGACTAATCGAGAAAAGTCCAGGAAGCTGGGATTAATGATCTAACATTTATATTTGCAATTTTTAAAAATGATTCTCTTTTAGTCATTGAAATAAAATAATAAAGCAGATAGTAAATTAAGAAAAAAGTAGCAAAACAACAATAAGAATAAACAAATCACTTACAATAATAGTCAATACTGTTCTTCAATCTTTGAGTATAAAATTTTAGAGTTGGACAATCACTATCGTACGATGCATGATTGACGTCATAGTTGAGATTAAATTTCTCAACTGATCTTACACAATTACAGCACTTTTTGTATTCCCTTGAGCAATCAGTTGATAGATGATCACCACCGCAATGAGAACAGCAGAGAACATTCCTACAATTAATCACTTTATGGTCATATGCACAACATGTTTTACATTTAGAAACATTTAGGTCTTCATATACCGGACAACGCTCCCATCCCACAAACACTTTCTTGGTGTCCATAAATTTAGAAAAGGTTAAACCGGAACATTCAGCAAAAATTATACATTTACCAGAATTGGTTTTCATTACGTAGGTTACATTTAGGAAATCGTCTTCTGTAATGAAATCATTTTGTCTCTTCAAGCAGTCTTCAATTTCTTCTTTATTCAGTTCAGTGCCATTGGTGATGATTTTTATTCTAGGTTTTTTCATTTGAGGTAAGTTGACATCGTATTTCTTTCCAAGTTCTTTATTTTTTTGAGTTTCTTCAACGAGTTTTTATTGCGTCTTCTACAGTGTTGCATCTGATAATAAAATTTCCTTTATTTGTTGTTTGGGTTGAATTTATTGCAACATTTAGTACCATTGGATGAATTAGTTTCTGAATATCTTTCTTTGTAATATCACAACTTTGAGCTTTCAGAGGCTTGACTATTACGGGCGGAACATTTTTCTTAGTTTGAAGTAATTGTTTATGCTTTCCAGATGTTATATTTGCGAAGCTCATAACAGTTTGTTGATTCGATTTGAGATTATTGACTTGCTCTTCAAGCATTTTTATAATTACATCCTTATCACTTATAATTGTATCCTTGTCTTTTATTGTTTCGCTTAGTAAAGTCACAAAATCATATGCACGGCACTGAAGACAATGATATTTTAATACCCGTTTTTGTAGGGGCATACATTTAATTTCAGAGGAAGAAAGCTCAGAGCACTCACCGCAAAAATAATTTCTGCACAGATCACACGGGAAAACAGGATTTTTTGCATCACGAAGGGTAGACTTAATTTTACATTTAATGCACTCTATTTTATCCATTATATTGATTAGTTACTATGCTGCATAGGTACGCCACTGGAACATTATCGACTCTTATTACTAATTGTCTGTTTTTTATTCAGAGCAGGTAGATGAATAAAACAAACAAAAAAATATCATCTGCAGAAGAGAGATACGCAAATAATCCGACTACCATAAAGAACACAAACACCTGAAACAGTGGTATAGTTTATCAGCTATTATCACACAGGTGTACGATAAATCAGTTTATTTCCTATATTCCTTCACTTCAGAAATAAACAAAACTAAATTCCCGAAAACGCACTAATTAGTGTCTAATTTTATAGGAGGGTCTATATTTCGGCGCACAATTCGCGACCGTACGTGTTACACATATTTTGATATCAATTTCAACATTTTTATGGCTATATTCCTCTCTCAAAACACTTCACTTTCAAGAGTTCAGACGTGTACGTCCGAACACGACAACAGATCATATATGAATTTGGTTAATAGTTCACAGGCAACAACAATTCAAATAAATAATATAATATATATATATATATATATATATATATTTATATATATATATATATATATAATAATATATATATATATACCTATATATATATATATATATATATATATATATATATATATATATACTATTATTATATATCAATATAGATAGTTCCGATTTCTTCATATTCTTTTCGTCTTGTTTAGGAGGAATTTCTATGGTTCTGTGCTTGATGTCTCTTATTATTGGACTTGGGACGTACTATTCACAGAAGCTGAAAAATTTCATCAAACCTGTGAAACTAAAATTCATCCACAATATAATAGGAATTCTGGGTTACATTATAGGAATAGTGAGTTTATGTTATGCATTCTATACCCGATGGTGGATTTATTATACAGAAGAAAAGTCAAGATTAGCAGCGGTAATTGTAACTATAATAACTACATTGTGGACCCTGAATGGAAGTATTTCTGCTGCTTATAGACAAATAAAATCAATGTTGAGCTAGATTTTGATTAATATCCCATTTATTGAATCCAAAGGCTGAAAATTTAATACAAAAAGATTCAGTCTCAGAGTTTCTCGAGAAAATACTTGAACTAAATTTTAATAATTTTATTATTCTGACTATTTAACTTCTCATATATCTTTTGCAATAATCTTCTTGTAAGACTAGCATTAAGATGTAGTTTACCGTCACCAGAGAATTCTTATTTACCTATCTATCAAAAAAGAAAATATCGAAAATATTCAATTTATATATATATATATATATATATATATATATATATATATATATATATATATATATATATATATATATATATATATATATATATATATATATATATATATATATATATATATATATATATATATATATATATATATATATATATATATATATATATATATATAAATATTAATATATATATATATATATATATATATATATATATATATTTATATATATATATATATATATATATAAATATATATATATAAATATATATATATATATATATATATATATATATATATATATATATATATATATATATATATATATATATATATATATAGATAGATAGATAGATAGTTTTTTCCTCATCATTAAAACCACGTAATTCAAATTTTCATGGTAAAAAAGAGACCTTTAGAATCGCAGTCTACGATCCCCGGCAAAAGAGCAGCTATGTTTTGTAAAAAGGACACTTTCAATTTACAATTATAAAGTTCCTGAATTACAAAAAGTAATTTCAATTACTGTCTTTCATTAAGGAATTCATGAAAATAATTTCAAAGTATGAATATATTTCAAATTATTTATTAATTGTTTTTTGAAGTATAAATAACAAAATATTTTTTTAGATCATTATGATATTGAATACCCTCATGTATTTCAATAACAATAATAAATATATCAAAAATTGTTGAAACACCCTTATTTCTTGAAATAATACTGAATCATACCGAAAGAAATCATGAACATAAATTGTGGATGAGTTTCTATTGAGTAGAAGAGGATCTCGTCGTGACCATGGGTGAGAGAATTTTGTCATAGACTGTCTTGAAAAATTTGAATTGAAGACAGCATATTTGTTTTGTAATTAAGTGGGATTATATTTCAATTCAGATTCAATTTCAAACAAAATAAAACAAAACAAAAGAAAATGTTAATCATGGCTGTTAACAATACTGAAATCATTACCAAAAAAAAAGAAAAATATGTCCAGTCTAGTTTAACGTATCGACTTTGTTATTAGGATGATTAACATTGCAAACTTCCATTTGCCCCTTGGAAGTCGAAGAGTTAGATGATCATGAGTATAATTTGCTGTATGATACGTTGCAGTCTACTTAGTATCATTATACATGTAATTTTGTTTATGTAAAGCATATAATATAGTATATATAAATATACACACATTTGATCGTGCTAACGAGACAGGTCCGCGAATATAATGTGTATTAATCTATATATTATATGCATATATATATTATATGCATATATATATATATATATATATATTATATATATATATATATATATATATATATATATATATATATATATATATATATATATATATATATATATATATCATGTCTGCAGCACTTCCGGTTTGACCGGAAGTAGCGCCAACTCTGTTATAGACCCTATATCATTACAGTTTTGAATTCTTCATCAAATTTCTAGGTGAGTTCAATAATAGGATCATGTCAAAATTATTAGCGGATTTCGAGATATTTGCAATTTTTCTTAAAATTTTACGTTTTTAACAGTTTACAAAGTTCTTAATAATTCAGCGCCCATTTGAATCAAATAAACCAAATTTGGCAGGTAAGGATTGATTTTCTGGAGAAAGCTCAGTGATGTCCAAAAATTTATCGCATTTTACATACAAAAATGCTTAAAAATTATCAGATGTATGTGGCTAAACTAAACAGTTTCTAAGTTATAAGCAAATTAACCTGAATGCAAAAATTCGGTGCAATTTTTATTGAAACTCAGATCAAGGTGACTTTGACTTCCTCCTGATTACCAAGTTGGTTTTGAATTTGACAGGAACTAATTAATCTAAGCAACATTTCGAGACTGAAACCTACTGATGAAGATAATTTCAATTTAATAGTTATTTATGGTGAATGAGACAAAGTAGTTTCCAGAACTGTGCGCACTTTTCATGAGCGATATCCCAATAGACCAAGACCAAGTAAAGACACTGTTTTACGAACAATAAAAAAACTTTAAAATCATGGTAGCTTCAATATGTCTAAAGTACCACATGTGAAGCCAGTGATAGAAAATGTAGCGAATATTATACCTTATATTAATGCCTATCCTACATGCTCCTTGAGGGAAGCTGATAGAGATTTAGATGTGGAAAAAACTAGTATTTTCAGAGTCCTACATGAATTTAAATTTCGTCCATATTCGTACATGAGGGTACAGCAACTTAAGGAACAGGACTATGGCAAAACACGACATTTCTGCGAGAGTATTTTGATAAAAATTCAAGAAGATAATACCTTTCTTGATAAATTGATATGATCGGATGAGGCAAAAATTACCAATAATGGAATATTCAATACAAAAATTGCTATTATTGGTGTCATTCAAACCGCCATGCAATACGTGAAAGAAATTTTCAAGAGTCTTGGAGCTTTAATATTTATTGCGCAATAAGTAACGATAGAGTTGTTGCGGTACATATTTACAACGAAAATTTAACAGGTAATGATTTTTTCATTTGTGGACGGAAAATAACGCTCATATTTCAGGAGACAGTTACATTGATATTTAGAGGACAAGAGTTATCCCTATCGTCGAACCAAGTTCGTGGTACCAACAAAATGGAAGTCCTACACACAATGGAAATGATGTGGCAAGGCTACTGTACCAATTTTTCGATGATCGTTGGTTTGGTAACAATAGTGCTAACAGTTGGCCACCACCATCACCTCATCTAACACCACTAGATTTTTTCTTTTGGGGTAGATTTAAGGACTCAAAACAGTCAATTGTTCTACTCCTAGAGTAGAATAAAAATATTAATTATTACCCCATCCGCAAGAGCAATTAATAACATAGAGGAGTAATATTGCTAAATAAATGTCGAGATATAGAAAATATATTAATGAAATAAGCGTATTTCTATTTTCATTTCTCAAAATTCTATGAAGGAACTTACAAAGCCGAATTAATTAATTTTCATGTTCTGAAATATAATCAGAGCTATTTGAAGACAAACTATTGTCAATCAAGGCTTGCAATCCGTATTTCAGTTCATGAATTGGCATCATAACCTAATTTCACTGGTAGAGTCACGATGACAGATTTACAGTCGCCTTTATCGTATTTGTAATGAATATTTTAGGAAAGAAGCTTGATCGAGTTCGATCGCATTCTCTCTCATTCGAATTCTAAAAATAGAAATACATCCATCTACTCAAACTGTCTCATTGAAAACAGAAACTAGCCATAATTTATGGTTTGAAATATCGAATATATCCAATAATAATAGTTTTTTATTGCGCGTAGGTACCTATTGCTTCAAAATAACCAAGAAAATTTTTTTTTCACATTATTTCTGTTTAAAGTTTATCTATTTGTTTCATTAATACAGTTACGCAATATCTATACCGCTATAACATTTTTTAATTATTTTGAGAAAAAATACATAAGGTACTTCAGAAACCATCGTTTCATTGAGAATAACTTGTGAATTTATTCAAAATAAATTAACTTCGATAATTGATAAGCAGATTTCAGTTATAAATACTTCAAGTAGTATTGAAACTATGTTTCACAAAATTTAACTTTGTGAAACATGTTTGAATAATCAAAATAATATACCTTACTATCTTGAAGTCAATAGTTTCATTAATATTTTATATATGCATCGAGAAGTCAGACAATTATAAAGTACAAAATTGAAAGTAGTTGGCTTTTATTTAAATATAACGGCGTTGTTATATGGACTTATTTGAGGTGAACCAACTCATTGAACAAAGGAGAATAATTTTTTGTGCTTTCATAACATCGAATTTATTATTTGTATATATATATATATATATATATATATATATATATATATATATATAAATATATGTATTCCATGAATTATCCGGTCTCTAATTTAACATGTTGAAATTTGTGATTCTAGCGTATAACATTTTTCAGCGAATAATTTATATTGGGAAGAGAATTTATTTTCATAATTTATCACTTTAATTTCAATAGTAGAGGTCAACGTGTACCAACTGATGTAGGATTTTTTTATATTCAACAATTTTCTTCATAAAAATTGACAGCGAAACCGAGATGTTTAGAGAATATTATCTATGAAACTATGTTAGGATAGGGAAGTTAAAAAACCGCGTGAGTATTAGAGCTCCGTCAATAAAGTCGCATGTCCCCACCCCCCTTTCCTTTCACAAACAAAAACCCAATTCACGTGAAAAAATTTAACCCTCCAATCTGGAGTAGCACGAAACAGCAAAATCCACGATAAACCGTGAAAACTTTACATACATATAGCAGCGTTTGAAGAAAAAATATGAGAACCTAAAGCATTATGTCCTAAGATTAACTCACGTACCTAAATTCAATCCTCTAACTCAATCTCCAGAAGCTGATGAGGTGCGCAAAACTTTAAAAACACGAAAAAGCAAGAAATCTGTACATGAAAATATCGGCAGTAATATAAAAAAGTTTTTACTGCCAAAGACACTTTCATAACATTAACTCAATTCACGTGCAAATTTTCAAAACTCCAACCCAATTTGGAAGAGGTTAACGGTGCAAAAATTCTTCGAAAACTGTTTTCTTAGCTCCATAAACTTAGACGTTCATGATTCAATTCCACCACGTATTTTGTATATATATATATATATATATATATATATATATATATATATATATATATATATATATATATATATATATCAGTGGCGGCTAGTGGGGTTTTGGTTTGAGGAGGCTACAAGAGGTGTTAAAAAATACACCATAGGCGAACATTTTTAGGATTTCAAGGTCAACCGCCTTATAATTTAAAGAAAATCAAAGTAAAACAAGCACCCTAAGCTATTAATTTGTTTTCATTTTCGAGTGTCTACCTTGAGACCTACAACTCCTATTTACAATATTCACAAAAACTCTTCTCAGCCAATTAATCAATTCATCTATTCATCTAATTTTTTTTTCTTTCACAAAATAGGTACCTACCTACCTACTTAACGAATTTGATAACAGCTGGTGAGAGCAAATAAAAACTTATTATATATTTTTGAAGATTAGCGGGATTCTGCGATCTTTAACGTTAGCAAAATGATCTATAATATCCTCATAAAATTTTTTGTCTTTCGCCAAATGTTTTACCAATTCCTTTTCAATAGACAACAAACTAATATTTTTCAAACGATCCTGGCTCATTGAATTTCGTAAATAAGTTTTAATTCTCTTAAGAGTGGAAAACGAGCGCTCTACGGAAATCGATGTCACCGGGATAGAAACAATTAGACATAACAGTTTATAAACTTGGGGTAAATCTTGATTCAAATCATTATCAAAAAGGTAAAAAAAGTGTATTTTTGACATAAATTTTCCAAAAGGTTATCTGGAAAATTAGCCGAAAATCCGGTTAACAAATTTTTATTGAGTAAGTCGAAGAAATGCTGTTCTTTCAAATCAGAGAACCTTATTTCTATTTGACCCCTGATATTATCCAAAATTTCATAAAATATTTGCTTATAGTGAAGCCCCATATCTGCGTAACTGAATTTCTTTCGTTTTGGGCTAAATTGAGTCGTATCATCAGTAGCTTGAAATACAGAACATAGTTTTTTAAAATAAACTTCTGCACGAAATTCTGAAATTTTTTCCAAAAGAAACTTGAGCCGATTTCGTGAGTAAATTACATCTGAAAACTTGTGCTGTAAGATTTGAAAAACTATTTCTGTTTGTTCAAAAATTAATATAAAGATGTTTAAAAAATATATAAATTCCTTATCTGGTAAGTAAGATATAAATCCGCGTGCTGTACTTAAAGTTACTTTATCGGTGAAAAATTCCTCACTTTCAACTAGGTATAGAATTAAATCCTCAAATCCTAAGCGGCCCCAAACAGAGACATTTTCACTAGTAAAAAGTAAACACTGCCAACAAAATAATTTATTTTTTACCTGTGATCCGGTTAGGCAAGGATGTCTCACATCATTCCTTGTATTAAAACCGCGGTTTTGTTGTCTGTTACGCTGCACCAAATTGTTCAATTCAGGGGTAGGTCGCAATGTTTTTATCAAAACTTTATCCTCATAACTTAGTGCACTAAAGTTATGGGATAACAAATATTCCACTAAGTCACCATTGAAATTTTTGAAATTAACTTCGGTAACCAAACTCATTTTAAAACAATACGCGAGCAATATAAGTAAACACGCTGCTGTTTACGGCCATTAGTTACTACGATCACACTACGATTCAATTAATGCTTTCCAATGAATTCACTCGATGTCACGCGAAATTCTATAGTTGTGATTGGTCGACATTGTATGAGACTGGGTTCCTATCGGTGTTGCCATTTACATGTGTTTTGCTTTTCTATTGCAATGAAGTATTCATTCGGAGTATTTGCACCGTTGTCTGCTTTTCTGTGGCAGGCATAATGAACGTTGAGAATATACCTTTCTAAGCCTCCGCAGCGTTGCCACAAATCTTGAAATGAATGAAATGCAGTAAATGTACCTTCAATCTTAATTAATAAATTATATTATATAATGTAGGTTGAAAGGAAGGTAGGTGCATAAAATAATATGATTTTGATTGATATGAATATGCTGAATGCTGACTATTCAATATAATATATTAGTGATACACGGAATATTATTGAGGAGGCTTAGCCTTCTTTGACTAGCCGCCCCTATATATATATATATATATATATATATATATATATATATATATATATATATATATATATATATATATATATATATATATATATATATATATATATATTTATTTATATATATATATATATATAGTAAATAGTGTGAATATATCACGCTGTGTAATACACAAAAGATTTATATATATATATATATATATATATATATATATATATATATATATATATATATATATATATATATATATATATATATATATATATATATATATATATATATATATATATATATATATATGTATATATATATATATATATATATTTATTTATTTATATATATTTATATATAGAGTAAATTGGGTGAATATGCCGCGCTGGGTAATACGCCGCAGTTTGATATTTTAGTTCCAAATCAACATTTGGCATTAATATTCCTTCAGCCATATTAGTGTCAGATAGGAAACACGCCTGAATCATTCACAAATGCAATATATCAGTTTGTTAGTGAAGAAAGTCAATATAAAGGTAACCACCGTGTGAAATATTTTCTAATGTTGAGTTATATATAGTCGTGAAGGAAGTTCTAAGTAGATTTAGATAATTTTGATAGTAGTATGCTGAATATTGAATCATAACCTTACTTTTCTTTGGCTGAACACTCTGTTATAGATATAATAAATATGTGTTTTCATTTTATTTGTCATAAGATGCAATATGGAGTATCATGCCTCATCTTTTTTTTTCTGATTAATCAGAATAATGTGGACAATCCCGTGGATACTATTTAGATCAAAAATCTCCAAAATGTGATTGCCTGCAATGTGTGAAATGTAATCATTGGGTTCACGAGATATGTACTCCATCAAACATATATTGTGCAGATTGTGTTCCAGCTCTATAGCTCTGAAGACATATGATATAATGATATCTATATGTTATGTTGTAAGAAAGAAAGTTTTAGTAAAATTTCGTATAATAGTTTATTTCCTGAGAAAATAGCATGTTGCCATAATACCTATCTTATGCCATATTACCCATGATATGGGGTAATATGGCAATTGTCTATCTTTGTGCATTTTTACTTACAATATTTTGTTGTGTGGGAATATGGCGACGAATTACTCTGAATGAATACATATATTGTGTAAGCTCTAACTTATATATATATATATATATATATATATATATATATATATATAAATATATATATAGGTATATATATATATATATATATTTATATTTATATTTATATTTATATATATATATATATATATATATATATATATATATATATATATATATATATATATATATATATATATATATATATATATATATATATATATATATTGTAACCAACCTCCTTTTTTAACAGTAATTTATGCCCTGGCTAGCAGGGAGATTGGTTAACATTTATAGGTTCTGGGTCGTTCTCAGGAATAATAACGAAGTAAAATGAAAGGTATTTACTGTTTTCCTTCACTTTTTACATAAATGAGACTTATCTTTATGTTTCAATTTATATTGTCGACTTTTTCCTTGGGTGGATTTGTTGTCTTCTGCCCTATCCTCGTCCCAAGTTCTTGGTAGCTCCAGATAAGGTGGTAAGGTGGTTTTTCTTTTGAACTTCAGGCAACGTAAATTTCAGCTCCTGACAACGTGGACTTCAAACTCGGACCAAGTGAATTTTAAACTCCAACCAAGTGAATTTTAAACTCCAACCAAGTGAATTTTAAACTCCAACCAAGTGGTTCTTAGCTCCTGACCAAGTGGCTAAAATAATTCGGGGCAAATCAACATACAATCTAACACTAAATAGGCTCCAAGAATATCTGTAGGGTATCGATGGCCAATTCAAATTTAGATTTGTCTCAAGCAAAAATGCTAAGAAAGACAGCATATGTTCCAACATTAAACTGAACATAAGGTATGATCACGTGAAATTTTGCCATCGCTAACCTACAAAAATCTTGTGTTAAATTGAGAGAATGAAACAAGCAAATGAATTAGAAATATTTTAAATTAAGAAATGTGCGATGATTATCTCAATATAGAAAGATAAATAATTTTATATAGGTAAATGAAAAAAAATGAAATGGCGGAAGAATGAAATAAGCAATCAATTCAAGTTTTCAAGATAATGCATTAATACGAAATAGATATATTTCTTCTCACAACTTACCGTCTTATCAGACGCCACAAATACTTAACAAATTTCTAATAAACTATAATACTATATTTAATAGATATGAATACAATTTCAATTTATATTGAACACGACTCTATAAGCTAACGATGTCAATCGTTCGGCAACCAGCTACAAAAAGAACGAGCGATTGTTCATCCGGCTCTACTTAGATACTCTCGTTCCGCGCAACTCATTAATCATAGAGCAAAGGAAAGTGAAGCATGAAACCACGGTACCTAAATGAACAATTTAGTACAAAATGCAGTGGCTACAGTCACTCGGTGAATTGACACGTTACAATATATATATCTATATATATACCTACAACCGACATCAAAATAAATTCGAATATAGTTGTGCAGGAAGTTCAAAACGGCTCTAAAATCGACTCCTGCACCTCATTGTTGACATTCTATACAACAGTATATGCAATAGTCAATTATTTTCGGAATAAATGCGACTACTTAACAGGAGTGTATTCGATGCGGAACATAGTAAGCGATTTATACTCTTCTGCTTGAAGGTGTATTTCATCTCATTTCCATTTAAGGTTCATGAGTTGGTAGAAGGCTAATTGGGATGACATAACTCATAACTTATCTATTCTGAAACTGTCTGATCACTTTGTAGTCCCAATAAAGTTCTATTCTTTTGGTATGGTCGCGTTCAATTAGATATAGCGAAATTGATGAATAGAATTATAGTATCATATTTTAACACATCATTGTATAAATAATGAGTTAGGACAATAGAAACCATATTTGAATCTTTGAGCCTAACAACTGGTAAGTAAGTTTAGATGTAAATTCAATGGACGATGAATCAACTCTGTGGTAGTTAATATTTAAATAAAAATTAAATAATAAGTAAAAACTTGTCTGAAAACCACAATTGAAAATAACTTTTATTCGACTAGTTTTGCCTTTTACAGCATTATCAAGACTGTAAGACAGTCTTGATCAGTGGCGTAGATAGGGGGGGATCAAGGGGATCAATCCCCCCCCCACGAGCCTACGAAAATTATAATGGAATTGAATAAAAGTCTTCGTATTGAAGTATACATCAAAGTTACTAAGCACTATGATATTATGTACGTGCAATTATATAAAAATAATCTAAATATGTTTTCGTGACGGGTGTGCAATTGAGTATTGCATAATTTCTGCGCTTCGAACAGGCCGACCAATCAGGAGCCACGAAATGGACGCTCGCTATAATCATGGACAGCTTGAGCACATGTAAAGTAAGTATCTACTCACAATTTTAACATAATAATAAATCAAGAAATTGAATCGTTTTTCTAATTTTGGGTAAAGTAACTAGTAGTTTTGAGCATATTTTATTCAATGTTCCATTAACTAGTAATTAGTATTTTAATGGGACACTTTGAGCAAAAAACGTGTTTAAAAAAGTCGAATGGCTTTAATAAAAAAATTTTATTTCGAAAGGAAGAAGTCAATCAAAATACTGCTCGAGCTTTTGTTAAATAGTACCTATAGGTAGTCTGAAGAGGTTTTGGTTGACTTCTTCCTTCGTAAATAAAATTTTCCATTTCACATATGTTTTTTGGTCCTATTGACCGATTAAATTCCTGTTGAGATTCGAGGAGCGTAATGACTTCTGCTCATAAAATATTTTCAATCAATATTTAATATTTCGAATATTTTTTGAGGTAGAGTAGGTATCAGAATATGACTAACTTTTGGCTTTGATTGTCAATTCAATTACTCTATAATATTTTGAAGTTAATAAAAATTGTCGAGTTAGTAAAAAATTTCTTGTGATAGCGTTCAATCCAATTCTGGACTTATACATCATGGATCTTGGAGAAAGATTTACTAATCATGAGAATATATAATATGAGTCTGGTCAAGAAATGCTTTTTTTGTTCAACTTTTTTCATGAGTCTCGGAAGAATATGAACAAGGTGTCATTCGTTTCGGAAGAGCATGTAGATATTTTTTGAAAAAAGTTCCCTTCGCGAAAATTGTAAAAGTTATAATCAATTTACTGAAAAAAAAAATTATCTCAAAAAGTAATTGATATTTTTTATATCTGAATAAAGATACAAAAAGAGGAGGATATTTTCTAATAGAAAGTCCCTCGGAACTGTAGGATTGATATTAATTATTTTCCAGGAGGAGTAAAAATACGGCCGAAAACGGGTAATCTGGCTTGTGAAAGTAACGCCCATTTCGGACACTTTAACAATAAACATTATTTCATTATATTAAATATTAAATTAAGGAATGAAAAATTTCAGGTTCTTACTGGATAGGTGAATGAACAATAAACAAATTTTTTCAAATAGTTATGCAATAGTTTTTTGCTGCTTGTACAAGAAAATCTGATATATTTTTTTTTCTTGGAGCTAGTTACGAAAGACTGCAGAATAGATCCCCGTTAAAGAAATTCAAAAATTAAATTTTTTAGTTTTTTATTAACAATTTACTTAGTTGCAAAATCAAACACTTTAATTAATCATAACTTTCTTTCACGATTATCTTATAAACAACGCATTCGTTCATAACAATTTTTCAAACAATAGGAGATGAACATTGAAAAAACCATTTCCATGTAGCTACTGATAATAAAAAATGGATCATTAAAATTATAAAAAAAATTCATTTTGATGTTGCAAAACTACGTAAATTGTTAATAAATAACTGAAAAATTAAAAATTTTTTATTTTTTTAACGGGGATTTACTCTGTAACCTTATAATAATAGCTCCGAGAATGAAAAAACTCAGATCTATAGTGAACAGTTACGATTCTCATGTTCAAGTACCTACCAAAAAATTGTTAAACTAATGCATGACTAATTGAAAATTCGTTATTATCGCCGGATTATTGCTCAGTCACCGATTTAGTATCTGTCTGAATTTTTTCATTCCTTAATTTTCATATTTAATATGGTTAAATAATGTTTATTGTTGAAGTTTCCTTAATGGGCGTGACTTGTCCAAACCAAATATCCGTTTTCGGCCGTATTTTCACCTCTCTGAGAAAATTATGAATATTGATCTTACAGTTCCGGAAGTTGAGTCTTTCTTTTGGGAAATTTCCTCTTCTTTTCGAATCTTTCTTCAGATTCTAAAAATTTCAACAATCTCAATAAATTTTTTTTTCAGTATATTGTTTATAACTTTCAATTCGCGAGCGAATTTTTATTTTTCTCAAAAAACATCTACATGCTATTCCGAATCGAGCAACACCTTGCTCATATTTTTCCGAGACTGCTGAAAGAAGTTGAACAAAGGTACTTGTTGACTGGACTAAATATATTAGAAAGATTTTCGGTGTTTTTAAAGCATGATTTATACGAAATTAACAAAGCAGCTGATAAATTCAACTCACGAGTTTTATCAAAAATTTCTTACTGCCACGCCTACTGTTCTCGTTAGTTGAAAGTGTCGAAGAAATGTTTAATTCGTAGAGGCGATGTTAAGCCTAAAAATTCAATAAGAGAGCTGGATGATTGCCTAGAAATTTTGTTTTCGGAAATCATGTTGCTCAGAATATTAGCTGCGCTGCCGGTATCGACGTTTGAAGCGAATAAAAATGATTCAAAGGAGCACAATAAAAGAAATTTTCTTGTAATGACCCTTCTGACTATATAAAATTCATTGCAAATTGAAAACTCATGTTTGTCCAATGTTTTGTTATTGAAAGGTTTGGCTGCTCTGGTAATTCATCGTGACATTGGAATCACAGCTGACGAAATCATAAATGGATTGTCAAAAAACGCCGAAAACTAGATTTTCTGCTCTAATTTTCCAAAGAAGATTTTGAATGATGTATATATCCAATTGAATATAATTCAATATTTCACTGATTTTTAATTGATTTTTTCCAAATTTGAATTTTTTGCAATTGAATTCAATTTTTCTACTCAATTTGTACTACCTACATGAAAGATTATTTTTATCAACAAAACTAGAACTTTGGAAGAGAAACTTATGAAATTTTGTCATATCCCTCCCCATCGCAAAAAGCTATTTACGCCACTGGTCTTGATAATGCTGTAAAAGGCGAAACTAGTCGGATGAAAGTTATTTTCAGTTGTGGTTTTCATACAAGTTTTTACTTATTATTTATTTTTCATTTAAGTTTGTATGTTATAAGTCATCTCCATTAACAGAACCCTGGTTCAAAGTTTCCATCGTAAAAATAATAATTTTTATAATTTATATATCTACAGTTACAGTAATAGGGTGAGAGCTATTCTAATTTATTACAGCGACCATGATTTGGAAATAGTGTTTATTTATATTACTCAATAACGTGAGGGGCACATTTAACAACTAGCAGCAATTACAATAATTTAGTATGGGTCTATTCATTATGAACAAGATAGTTTTCTCATACTTGGAAACTTCTCGTATAAAACATTTGAAAAATACGAACTATTACAGTATCATAAAAAATTCAACAAAGTAGAATTGAATTGATTCAAAAATATGGATTCTCTTCATACTGTGAGAAATGTGCATATTTTCATTGCTTCTAAAGGTAGTTATCCCTAATTTGAAATCTAAAGAAACTCGTGAGCATCAAAGCACCAAGGCCGCATTTTTTCCTCAGTGGAAAGATAACAGGGGGAGGCTTAAGTAGAGAAATTATTGGTCGTTAGCTCTACCTGGAGGTGTCGCGCGTATAGAGTGTGCAGCACGTCGAGATACGATTCGAACAGAAAACAGTCGCTTCGAAATGCTTCGCGTGTTCAAAACTAGATGAGATCTCTACATCAAAATGGCGGTTGGAAAAATGTTTCCTTGCAAAGTTTGCAGTTGCCAAAATTTCAACAGAATTTACCAACACTTTGATAGTATCGTTCTGCCTCAAGAACAATACCAAATACCAAACTTGAACTCATTTGATACGATGGGATCACATTTATATATACCTATATATATATATATATATATATGTATATACATATATATATATATATATATATATATATATATATATATATATATATATATATATATATATATATATATATATATATATATATATATATGCGGAAGATGCAGTGACAGCGATGAACAGGATGAAAAAGTTCAAAAGGAAAAAGAGAATGAAAAAGAAACAATATCGCATGAATCTAGGCCGGTTACCACAACGGGAAATACTCAGTCTCAGGAAGTAGTTCCGGACTCTTATATAGGCACACGTCCTTATGATGATTCCGAGGCTGACCTGCCGATACCAGCTCATCCAAAGATCTGGACTTGGATCCCGATTCTTCAATAGATGGCTGCAACGAAAATGACATCGGTCGATTCAATGGACGAGCATCTTTGTTATCAACCGAAAAGAAGAAGGAATTGCCGGAAAACTGTTGGTTCCCTTCTGCGACATACAATTTTCCGGATAACGCCAAACATTTGAAGAGAAAATTTAATTATTCCTGGTTTGCGTACAAAAAGGGTCATTTTGTATATATTGTACGTTGTTTCCGCCAAATTACAGCACTTTTAGAAGCCTATTGGAATCATTTATCATGAGGCCATTTTGTAAGTTCAAAGATGTTCATGAACAGTGCAAGAAGCACATGGAAACCCACTTCCATAAGGTGGCAATGGAAGCTGCTGAATAATTTCTCGGAAGTGTGCCTGTAGATATGCAACTCAACAAATACTTTCAGGATATTATTATGAAAACCAGCAAATATAACATCTATCAATTCCTGCATTAAAATTTGCGGGTCGCATGATTTAGCTCTGAGGGGTATACATTATGGCGAAGGTATTCTCGAGGACGTATACAAGCAGCGAATTGACGCGGGAGATTTGGTTTTGAAGAAACACATTGAGCATGGAAAAAAGAATGCAAGCTATTGAGAGATTGATATTCAAAATGAAGTTATCGGCATTTGTGGAGAGGTCTTTAGGCCATATATTATGAAGGATGGAAAAGCAACAGAAGCATATAGTGTGTAAGCGGACTAAACAGCTGACATTTCTGGCACTGAACAATTATCGATGGGACTGCAATATTTTGATGAGGAAACCATTTAAGCCCAAGAAATTATTATCGGATTTGTTAAGCTGAAAGGTCTGGATGCGAAATCTATTGCATATAGCATCGATGAGTTTCTGACAAAAGAAGACCCTAATCCAAATAAATGCGTCGGTTTTCGATTTGACGGTTGTTCGACAATGTTCGGCATAGACTCCGGGGTACAAGCAATTCTACGCAGAAAATACACGAAGGCTTTGTTCTTTCATTGCTCGTCCCGCAAACTGAATCTGGTATCACGAATGATATTATTAGATTTTTTCGGGAATCTCAGTTTTGAGAAGAAAGTTGATCTAACCGTTATTGATGTCCTTAACGAGGCAAAAACCTGAAACAGGAAAAGCGTTGAAAATTTAGATCGCTCTACAGTGCATAACGTTTACGGTAGAACTATCGTTTAGCAGCCTCAGCAGACTAAAAACCTGGTTAAGAAGCACTATGAGGGAATATCGCCTCAATGGTCTGGCCATGATGAATGTGCGCAGAAAACATATTGATGAAAACTTACAAGATTTTCATAATAAAGTGATCGAAAAGGTTACAAAAAAACCACGAACATTGTGTTTTAATTAACTTAATGGAAAAAGATCTCTCTCGACTACTTCATTATTGAAATCTTGTAACTGTCAATGTACAATTTGATTGCCTCCAAATTCTTTTAATTCTATTATTATTTTATCATATATTTTGTCTCAAATTTTGTTTGTTTTAATAACTTTGCTTTTAACTGTATTTAAGATTCATACTCTTCCCATCCTCCATATATCAACTCCCCCCCCCCTGAAGCACCGGCTGGCGACGCCAATATATATATATACATAGGCACCGACTCCATGGGGCTTGGGGGGCCCGAGCCCCATCAATAAAATTTGGGGGAGGGGGGGCGGAGCCCCCCAATAATTTAAGAAAATTATTAGTTATATTATGCTTTGTAAAATCGCAAAATGATGTTGGTATTTTTCATTTTCCTTTTCTCCAAAGGACAAAACAATGGAGGGTTACAAATGTGCAGGCACCCTTGAGTCAATGTAACAATTCAAGACTTATTTCTTTTTACGTCTTTATTGCTATGTAATGAACCCAGTAGGGGATGTCAATCATCTAAGTATTTCTGATCTGAGAAAAATATTATAGGTATTGATTTGTATGCGCAAAGGAAGGCGTGATAGTTTTGCACACTTTTGGAATTGTGTTTGAAAGAAAAACCTTCATAAGACGATGATCCTTTGCTTCCTCGGAATCGAGTATAATACCAAAGAAGAATGAAAACATCGAAGCCAGCTCTCCGCACACTTTCAAAACCCCGAAGGAATACTACAAACCTCTTTACATTGAAGTTTTTGAAAAGGTGCAATCTTGCATTACTGAGCGGTTTACATCAACTGGACTCACACAGGGCATTGCAATTGACCAAGAGTACTTGCTATTAGTAAACAGAGGTGAAACAAAGTTTGAAAAATCAACTGAGTTTTCAAAAACGACCTAGACATTGAGAGACTGCGCTTACACTTGAATATGTTAGCCGATATTGCTATTAAAAAACAACTGGTCTCAAAAAAACATGCGCGATGTAACATTCCACAAGGGTCTGCAGTTGGAGAAATTTTATGTGAATTAGTGAAGTAGGTTAAGCTTCTCCAAGTAGTTCCAATCACAACAGCAACAGCAGAACGGTAATTTAGGATCCTTAGATGTCTGAAGTAGACCTGTGTCAATCGATCATTGGTCGAGGCCCGGGTCGATCATGACCCATTCGTATGGTGATCGGGTTAAAAGATTCCATCATTTCGATCATTTGGGTCGCAGGTCGCAGTTCCTTTGTAAGGAATGACGAATGCTGAACCGGTGAACCGGGTAGAATATATATTAATAAGATAACCTACATGCGTGAAAAACAACATAAAAATGTTAAAAAAGGAAATAACTAATAGTTTTTAATATCAAAAATGATAATTTACTCCAAATTGTGATTAAGAAATAAAATTTGAAAGGCTCTTTTCGGTTTTAAAGAGCTCCTTTTATTGTAGATAGACGCTTCATTAATGTATATAAATGTGAATAGAGGAGACGTCGATAATATTAACTAAGTTCACTAAAACACGCAAGCAAAACCTGAATATAAAATCACGTGTCGCGGGTCATACCTATATATGTCACTGATTCGATCTCAAACTGAATTCGATCTCGATCACGACGCGATCGAGTTCGCGACCCAAAAGACAGAGAGATCGACAGTACATATATCAGCATGTCACTGATTCGATCTTAAACTGAATTCGATCTCGATCAAGACGCGATCGATCGAGTTCGCGACCCAAAAGACTGAGAGATCGACAGGTCGCGACTCTTCTACGCGAGCGTTCCTGAAAAAATCGCTTCCTTTTGGATTACGTGTCAAAATTCAAAACAACACGAGAAACAATGCCATGAATGAAAGCATGTAAACGATTGTATCAGCAAGCAATTAGTTATATACTGTTGTGTAAAAACATATGAAAATAAAGTGCAATTTGGTTAGTCTTGTCAAGTAAATCGGGATCGGGTTGAATAAGATCGGGTCTTTTAGAAATTCGTGATTCGATCACTCGTGTATAGGTTGCGATCGAATCAAAAAGATTCGATCAATCACGATCGACACAGGTGTAGTCTGAAGTCATATCTCCCATCAACAATCGGACAGAAACGATTGAACAACTTGGCTGTTCTTCATGCCCACCGATATGTTTTGGATGAATCGGATACCCGACCAGTCATCAACGACTTCATATTCAGTAATGTAGTCAGACGTTCGACATTTGCACCTTTCTAAACACACTCTAGCCCTAGTATTGGTATTTACAGCAATATAAAAAATCTTTATGAGAGAGAGAATTCAATACCTACATAAATAATGTTAAATTTTCATTTTGAAAATATAAGTACTAGTTTTGTACTGTATTACTATATTACTGTATAAGTTATTTCAAATACTTAAATATGTTTATATTTATTATTTTATAATACTTAAATATTTTCAAAGCAATAACTTTGAGATATTGTTTTCATTAAATGAACCCTCAGCCTTATTCCAAGTAAGCTAAAATTAGCTATTCCACTTATTAAATCAAAGTGCTATTACTGTGCGACAGCAATATTTTATGTTTTTTACTTTAAACTTGATAGTTGAGGATTTATTTAAATATAATTCCAGTGTTTTCAGACTATGTATTCACTGCTCTGTAATAGTCTATAAGCATAATTATTTCTGTATTTTACGAAAATACCGTGCGTGTTTATGTTTTGTTTCGTTTTTCAACGCCAAAAAATGTGTCAGGCTTCTCAAGTTTCCCGGAGTGTCGAGTTATCGAGAGTTGAGGTTTCGGTGTTCTAATGTTGATCATATGACTCTAAAATGCTTTAAAAAAATTTTAAACTCTCTATTTTCCATCTAAAATTCAGAAAATTTCCTGCGGCAAGACCCCCAGTATGGGCCCCCCCAATATTTTTCATAAGTCGGTGCCTCTGTATATATATATATATATATATATATATATATATATATATATATATATATATATATATATATATATATATATATATACTTATACATATACATATCAAACAAAGCTCAGAAATCATGGCCCAGAGAAACGGATTTGAATACCATTTACTCATCTTACTACTGACATTCATTCCATTGCACTAGTTTACTATTTTCGGGGAAATACGACTAATAAAACTTAAATATACGTTGACAATAATTTGGGAATTACATGCAACTGAAACCGTCATCCGATTGAACACAATCACCAACGAAGTGTTGATAGTACATTTGACACGTTTGACTCAGTTATTCCCTCATATTGTAAACACATCATAAAATATTATTATGGTAGAAACGCTATCAGCTGATTACTGTTCATGGAAATTGAGGCAGCATATTAAAAAAAATCAAGAAATGCGGGGAAAGTGAATTGCAAAGAGTATACAAGGTATTGGTATTCAATTTGAAAGTAAGAATCTCTACAGGAACAAGATCACCCTTGATTACTATACACAATCTATTTTATCATGAGAGCTATTGAATATATATGAAAAGAAACTTTTTTTGAAGTTTTCAGTAGGAGTCCGGTTCCAGGTGGTGGAATTATTAGTCAGTTAAATGACCGATTCTTAACTTCTAAGCCTCAATTATGTATTGTTGAAAATATTTGAATACTTTTTGATAACTGTTTACAAAAACCACCTACATCGTTTGTTCATTAACTGCAACACATAAATATCGGAACATTATTCCAACGAGTTTGATTCGAGAAATTTCTTGAGTGTGTACCTACTCGATAGCATAAAAACGTCATTTTAAAATTTAATGTTAAACTCAGTTTAGTAGCTGTAAAGACTTTGGTGTCGACAGGATAGAACATATATTCTGGATAAGTATGAATAAATTCTGAGAAAATTCAAGAACTTAGAAATGTATGAAACAAATGCTATGTACTAAAGCACAAAAATTGTTGCGATGAAATTCTTGTTATAGATTTTAGTTAACTTTAAAACATCAGATAGATATTTTAAAAAATACGTGAGCAGCAGAGCTCCATCACTGATGAGGTCGTATTTTTCGCGCGAAATGCATCGCGTCGAGATGAGATTCTAACGAATTGAATTATATTTTGAAAAATCACGCTTAAATAGCAAACCAAATTGAAAAGTTCAAAATTTTTTATTTTATTCAAAAATTATTTCGAACTGCATCGTGACCGAGGAAAAGAATTGAAACCAACGAAGGAACGTTCCTCAACATCAACTCAATCCATGTAACAAATTTGAACTCTCTATTGTGAAAATAAATTTGCGAAGTGCATCGTGTACTGATGAGTGTAGCAGGTCGAGCTGTGAATTGAACGGAATAGTCTCCCCGCGGGACAGCGTGACTGAGAAATGGTTGAAACTACCCAAAGGCACTTAATCAACATTAACTCAATTTAAGTTCAAAGTTTGAACCCTCTAACTCAATCTGCAGAACCTTTTTTTTTTCACAAATCACGAAGAAACAGGAAATATTTATGTAAAAATGGCTATATATCTAGAACGTACCGCTCAAATGTTCTGATAGTGTACTAATCGCCATTATTTCGAAGTTTGAACCATTTTGGATCGAAGTTCCTCTATTCTAGACACTCAGCGAATAAAAGCTAAGCAGAGAACTGCGTCCGCTACTACTATCACGACGTCGTAGTTAGGCATGCGCATCAGACGTATGCGTATATGTGTATGTGTTTAGCAATTCAGGCGAGTCGAAATATTAATAACTTCTAATATTTATTCAATTACTCTCAAAATCTGTTGTTATTTTATTGATTTTATTCTGAAAGTGATTCAGTAAAAGTTGAGATAGTGATGATGAAGTCATGTAAGTAAGTATATTCAAAAATTTCAGTAAGTTGCTCTATATAAATATATGAGTATATCAGTCTATAATTAAAGATTCAGTACAGCTTTAGCGAAAAAAAACAGGAAAAACACTAACCTGCCCTATGTGGCTGCTTAGAACGGCTTATCCTAATGGTAGGTATATACACAGTTAGATAGGTCGCGGTAGAATGGATCCACAACAACAGCTGTTTCCGAAGAAGGCCATCAGTGATATTCTATTTGAAGGAGAAATGGGGACCTTACATCGTAATTCAGTGGAAATTAATATCTCAAGTGTATCATCACCATAATAGTGTTTTGTCCCTCCCTTCTATCACCCTCAATACCCCTTAATTTGGTCCGCCAGTAGACCCCTCCATGTAAGACACAGGTGAATATTTCGCTACTTTTCAGTAAGGAAGTTACTATCCAAATTCATGTGGGTTTACGTTCTGTACAAGGTTCATTCTTGTTCTAGCCAATATAATATTTTGAATGCTTCAATAAAATGATTTAAAAAAAAAGTACTTACCTTAATGTTTTCCTTGAGGCACTTGATAAGAGCAGTGCACGTATCCATAACAATGTGACCTATTGACTGAGATGAAACAGCAGTTAAAAACTTCAGGTGAACTTGCGAGAAATCGTAAGGTTATGGCCAACCGTTGACTTGCAGGAGTTGCAGCATCGCGCATGATAGAGTTCCTTTTACCGATTTCAGGAGTAACCAAAGCGAGGAGTTCATCAAATAATTCTCCGCCCATGCGTAAAAAGTTGCGGAAATCATTCGGTTCAATTACTCTCAGTTCAGTGAGTAACTATTCGTGAGTGTACCTCTTCCTATCAATAAACCAATGTTTGGCCCATTTGCTGCATTTCTGCGAGCCCTTTTTCTTCTCTTTTTTTACACTTCTGGCCACAGCAATTGATACGCAACACAATTCACTTTCAATCAATATGATGAATGAAGTTCTGACTGGGTATTTTTGCACAATGTGGCCGTACCGTCTGTGCTAGCAATTGAGCAATATATTGCCCAACCTTCAATATTGTCTTCATACAGTTAAATTTTTTGTAAAATATTGTAGAATTATATTGACCGTCTAGGGGCCGCCGTCAAAATATTGTACAACCCACTTTGCACAATAATATGGAGCGTCTATGGGCCGATTAATAATGGTGTTCCGACCCTCACCTGCTAGGAGAGTCCTTCGAATGTTCTATTTTTCTGGGATGCACGATTAAAATCTAACCCTTTGTTCAGGTTGCATTTGAATGTTATCAAAGTTAGTGCAATGCAGTATCCTAAGTTGTGTCCGACTTTACAGTCATGAATCTAAAATAATACAAATTAGTTATTGACTCGAATTCGCTGTCCTAATGACAGGATTAAAAAAATTTATTATAATCCTGATCTTCACAGAGTACCATCCTGGGACTCTGTTTCCATGGTCTGTCTTCATCGTATTCTCCTAGTTCTGACACAAGCGGATTTTTTTTTAACTCAAGGGACCTACAGTTTAACGACGGTTCCGAAAGGCTAATGGGCTTGAATCTAAGTTCATAACATTACCCAACAGATTAATTTTTGAACCACTAAATTCCGGACATACACAACACCCAAGAGCAAGGTGGGACTCGAACCCACAATCCACGGTTTACAAGCGATACACCTTACCACTGGCCTACCGAAAATGTGTTTCTCGTCATTTCCAAGTCTCGATGAATCTGGGAGTTTTGGTCCTACCGTAGGGCGTCCACGGTCATCTTCAGTGAATTGTTTTGCACTATTAAGACCGTTTGAATATGACAACGAGCAGCGCATCCCCAAAATGAAAATGCGCCGGTCTAATGATGAATTTATACAGCTTGATCTTATTAGCTATACTGAGTTTGCTCCGTCAGTTGATCAACGAGTATATATATTGAACTGTATTGCTTTGGCTATATTCGTGATCCACGTGACGCTTTCATGTAAGCCTTTTATTGGCTAGTCATCAGGATCTAGTCTCCTGGATGTTGCCGTCGTTTTGAGGACAAGATGCTCCAGGATAATGGTTTAGCATGCTTTTTGATATATTTAGCTCGAGCATATCCTCTGGATGGTTGGAAAGAGTCCCGCAGTTCATTTAGGTCGGCCCTAGGGTACACAAGCTAGTTGAATTAGTACTTTTTTGAAAAATGCTGTGCATCATATGAGCCATATAAATACCGGTGTGAGTTATGCTATATCTAAAATGGGGCATTATTGGTCAAACGGACCATTTAAAATTGGCCCTTTAGGCTACACTCCAAGTACAGCCTACTATCCTTCTTTTTTGATATTTTTGACTATATCACTCTTAGCTTTACAGAAAAAAAACAGCTAAGTAGAGAAAACAAATTTTGACTAAAAACCTTGAATTCGTACATAAATATCTTTCGTCCTAAACATTCCTTTGATCAATAATTACTGAGAAATATGCATAGCTGAAAGTTTTATCATCATACATGCTATATGCAACTTCTACTTTTCTTGAAAATTTCAACAACTGTAATTTAAATGACGAATATGTTCGATGTGTGATTTCGGCACACCTGCAAGTAATAATTCGCGCATAGTCAACACTAGTAACATGTTAATGCTTTGACAATAAAAAGATTATGTATATAAACTAACTTATTATCCAACACGATGGACCGAATATTTGCTTTGTAAGCGTGCTTTATTTGTTTACGGAACTACATCGTTGTAAGAACGAATTTGAAACTTGCACTATAGTGGAGTGTGCTTTTGAATCCAACTGAGCAATATAAACTCCTATAACAATTTAACTGTGTAATGTTTGCAATGTATTGAGAGTTAGTTTTATAAGCGAAAACTAAAATAGAAATTATTCTGACAAAATCTAGTTACCACATTTTTCGTGTCAAATAGGTTGATGTTTTCAATCAATTATTGAAATATTGGTGTTTGCCATGTTCGTCAACATGCTGCAGCAATAATGCAATTGGTACCGAAAAATAATGAAAAAGTAAATTTAATCAATTGATTAGCTTGCGCTTCTTCCTGATACACATTTCCGTAGCATTCACGAAATTAGTCCCACCAAATGCTTAATACCAAGTGTTATTATGCAACGCATAACAAAATACTCTATTAGTGAATACTACAAAGAAAAGCTGAATTGTATAGAAAAAATTTGTGCGAATAATAGTCAAAAAAAATTTTCGTATTATTTTTTTCATTTTGATGAGAGGGTATTTTCTTAGAAAGTAAAAACAAATTTTATGGCGTAAAATATATTCTGTTTGTCAATTCTAACTTCAACTGTGACATACACACCACACATAACACACACCAACAAGATATCAATGAACTTATTAATATATTTGAAATCACGGTAGTTCATTATAATTACATACAGTACATCGTAGAATGTAAATATTCTCACTTCAAATTATATAGTAACTGAAAATATAATTGAAGTAAATCCTCATGCATAGTACATAGCTGACCTATCATATCTCATGATGTCGATACAATATGATTGTGGATGCATGTAGATATAGATGAACGTATCAAGTAGTGTTGCCTCTCGACGAGACGAGACGAGAGAAGGCTCTCTCTCGTCTCGTCTCGTTAGACGAGAGAAAATGTGACTCTCGTCTCGACGAGAGTCCGTTTCTCTCGCTCGAGAGAACCTCTCTCTCGTCTCGTCTCGTCTCGACCCTTCAAAAAAATATATTAAATCCCTATGTATTTTATTAGGGCTTGCTCCCTCCAAACCTTTTTTATGGGTACGACACTGAATTGAACTTTTCTCCTGAAAAATTATGTATATAATTTTCTACCTTTCCAACATAAAAAAAATTTCTATACGATAAAATTTAGTTTTATTCCGATTTATCCTTGTACTCAACAACAATATTTAAAAAATCTGGCAAACTATAACATCTAAAGCAAGTAAACATACATAATTATAATAATTAATTGGAGGTAATAAATAACTCATATTATCTAATGCCTGGACACTAGAGGGAGGAAAAATAAATTTTATAATAAAAACGAAAAATGTGTATTGAGGTGAAGGGAGACTTTTCTTCCCTAACGGAGGAGGGAGAAAAAGTGCCATTTTTCTTCCTTGTATGCGGGTGAAAAATGTAACTTGTAACGTTAAACAGTTAAACGGTCAATAATGGATATTTAAAGTTAATAGTAAAAAAATTATTATTTTTAATAATTACAAGAATTTATTGTATTATATAGTTACAAAAGTGAATGAAATTATTAAAAGTAAGTACCTAAATAATATAATAAAAAAATGAAATGGGGAAAAAATAACTATTTGTGTATTAATTGTATCATTTAAGAATATATACTTATATATAGTTCTTTCAGTGACGTCAGGAATAGTCCTTTTTCTAACCTAATGTAAACTCCATGCTAGATAGTAAAAGACAGAGAATGTGAGGTCACTATCAACGATCACTGAAAGAAGTATACTTTTTTATATATTATTTTTTATTGAAAAAATATTATGTATTAATTACTTTTGAATGTATACCTTTTATTAGTCGATGTAATCAATGCCTGATAAAAAAATTCAGCATAAATATAAATATTTAAAATTCCTGCATTTTTATAGGTGTGTAAATAAAGCCTTTTTCTTCATTTAACTCCGAAACGTTTTTTTCTAAAGAATTCTCCTTGTACATTAGGTTCACGTAAAACTGAACATCATAAATAAGAAAAAGCGCCCCTGCCCTCCCCCCTTCCAACCACGCTTGAGTTAAAAAATTTAACAGGGAAAGTTGGTGAAATAGTAATAAATTTAGTAAAAAAAGAAACGAGGGAGCTTTTCATTCTTATTTTTTTGGCCAGTTGGCATTTTAATAATATAGGATTTTCATAATATGAGATGGCATTTCCATAATGCAAGTCGGGAATTGGTATCTTCCCCTCCCCTAAAAATATTTTCGCGACGACCCTGACTGCTAAACTAACTTTTATGAAATAACATTTGAAATTCGGACATGAAAAGGTACCAATATACATTTGTGTATTCGTCATATAAAAATTTAGATAATATTAGTAGTTCCACATAATTTTGTCTCTTATAAACATGATGGAACGAACCACTGCATTTATGTGAATTCCTAGAAAAACCCAATCGGGGTAAACTTAACCATAAACTCATAAATCAGGATTGTCACCTATTGTCCGAGATCTAGATAAGCAATACAATAAATTTTAAAGAAAAGAGTATGGAATTAGGGTTATTATCGTTTTTCTTTAAAACTTTTAGTTATGATTTGTGTCTTATAGCGTGCGGTTGGTTATTTGTAAGAATTTAAACATGAAAAGAAAATGTCAAACTTTTTTAAAATTTGGAGAACATTTAAGTGATCAAAGCGATAGTGATATTGAAATGGACGAGAGTGACAAAGATAAAAACTATACGCCTGTGCAAGAAGTAGAAAGTGACATCGACATGTAGAAAATGATCAACCGAGTGATCAACCCTCAACCTCAAAATATAAATCAAAACAAGTTATGTAGACCTTTATGTCTTGGAATTTACGTGAAATCCAAATGTATAATAATGTACGGTATGTTTCTTCATTTACTCAAAAATGCAATGTTTAATTATTTTTCTGTTTTACCAGTCAGCAGAAAAAAAGCTATAAGTTTTACAGCCGTATTCACCAGCTGCCGCTAACTTTTTAATAGGCTCTGTTGAGTGCGTAGAGGCGGATACGCACTTAGCTGTCTACTTGACAAGTATGCTGACAAAAGCTTTTTGTACAATTATACATGAATGTATGGTAAAATACAGCAGAAGTCTTTGCGAGTTTTACCATACACACCTTCATTTATAAAATTGTACAAAAAGCTTGAAAAAGCATAATTGTCAAGTAGACAGCTATATTTGTAGTCGCCTTTACGCATTTAGCGGCCTGATAAAAAGTTAGCAGCTGATGGTGAATACGGCTGTTCAAACTTAGTCACACCCTGTATATATTATTACTATATAGGTACTACTAATAACTACCCGCTATAAATTTAAAATGGATAACGTAAACACAAAGTACAATTTACACTGCTTATTTTCAAAGGATATTACGAGAGATATACCTATCTAAATATTTATCACGATTTTTGCATACTTTGATGAAAACTATAGGAAACATGGCATAAATAACGGCTAAACTGTTTAATTTGTAAAATTGTAAAAAATGTTTGCTCGAGAGATCGATAGAAACGAGAAATTCTCGACGAGAGTAGGGCTTTCTTTCGTCTCGTCTCGAATTTTTTTTCGAGAGAAAATATCTCTCTCGTCTCGTCGAAACGAGACGAGACGAGACGAGAGACGAGAATCTCTCGTCTCGGCGGCATCACTAGTATCAAGTTTCCATTTTGATTGTGATACTTTAACTTTATCAAAATCATTGAATTCAATGCGTTCAGTCCCACTAGCAACACAATGACTGAATCCCTCAACTCCGAAAAATTAAAAGTGATTATCATTCAACGTAATAAATTTTACCGAGAAAATAGAAATTAAAAAAACCCAAATTTCACAAAATATATCTCTAATTATGAATAGAATGAATATCTAAAACCACTAATGGTATCGCATTTTCCTATAATACAGTCAAATACAGAAAATATAATTCTAGAATACCCTTCTTCAGTCATATTCAAATAATAATCCCTTATTTGATGTACTAGTTCTAAAAACATCATGGCAGATGGAAAAATGTGATAAATTGGAATTTTTAAAAGAATTAGACTATTTCTCATCATCCCCTATCTAATGAATTCATCAATTTCGATAGCGAAGTAGTGTTAACATAAAATATTTATTTAATCAAGTGAAATATTCGTTTTGATAAGCATGTGTACCAATATTCAATAAGTTTACACTCAACACTTAAATACTTAGTAATTCATAACATGAATGATGAAAAACCTCATCATTACGGTTATTAATTCATTTTAGCAGATTGAGGAACTTGTTGATGGTCATATTCACTAACAAGCTTATCTTTGTGGTAGATGCCATTATCAATCAAAATATGCTAATTTGTCTTTAAAATTATACAATTATGCAAAGCGAAAGACACAAGAACTGAACAATGTAAAACATAGAGATAAAAATAAAGTACTGGCCTCAGCGAATCTCTCAAATTTGCTTCTAGTTGAATTTAGGTGATCAAAGTATCGGTGACAAGATTGATCCTTGCGGCACACCGACGTTAACAATATGCGGGTCGGAGCTAACACCATCTGCCGAAATACGTATTCGCCTTTTATGGAGAAGGTATTCGAAATTCTTCAGAAAGTAAAAACTGTTTTGATAGATCTTGAGCTCACTCTTGAATTTTTAAATCACATAATGTAAAATCACTACAAATCAATAACAGTCATGAATAGTTTGATTTGAATTTATTTTTCCTTTTATATCAACGTTTACAATTTTAATCAGTATAGTTGTTATACTCGAAATCATCTCTTCTTGCTACTCTATTCTTACTTCTTTCTTGCATATTCTTGCATTAAAAACGTAGTATCAATTTCTGTTCTTTCAGAGTTCGGAATATCGACGACAGTGTCTGAAATATTTCTGTTCTTCAAAACAGTTCTGAATACTAAGCTGGAATACGAAATATATAAAACTCAAGCTCAACTACAAAAACTGCTCTGAATATTTTATATCAAAATTCTTAAATTTTCGTTACTTTCAAATATCATCTAATTAGCTATCTTTTATATCAATTTTTTGTTCATAGAAAACAATTAACCTTGATTGTGAAATAAAAGCTTTCCTAGGAATCCTCTTCGCTATTCAAATTTGTAACAGGCTTTCACATACCCATGCTACATTTCTGATGAAGAAAAAACTAGAAAATTGCTTTTATTCAGTTTTAACGGTTTCATCTATATCACAATTTTAGTTCTGTATAAGTGGCCTGTTTTCAGAAGCAATATGTCCAATCTCCTTTTCCGGTGCCACAAAAAAAACTTGCAGTAACTGCATCATTATTATACGAGTTTTTCGATTATATAGTTGTTCAGGATTTGTCGGTTTCATAAAAAGTAGGAATTAACCGAAATCTAATGTAGATTGAGTTTTAATTGAATTATTACTTATTGGTCCCTAATATTTTGTGTTTAAGAAGAAAAGATTCTGCATTTTGTATTCAATCAAGTTTCACTTATGATAATGTGCAGAAAATGCCAAAAGTGATAACAATATTTTGAAACATCAAGGCCATTTCATATGTTAATGATTTTTCTGATCGAATTATATTAAAAAAATACATTTCTAAGCTTCTTTCTATGGAAATGATTCACTAGGGATTTTCTTATTACGTTCGAAAACTATTCTTCCAGGTTTCTCATGAACAATAGCGTTCATGGTAAAGGTATAGTCTGGTCATAAAGTATAGCGAAATGAATAGTAATTTGCATATAGAAGATATTTCACAATGAATTGCTACATAAATTTAAGTACTTACGCGACTTTTTAGATGAAACCCAGTTGAAAACTTTATACTTGTCTCTGGTACAGTCGCATCTTACGTATGGAATTATTGGTTGGGGTGGTGTGGCAACTTGTCATTTGAAACAGTTGGAAAATATACAGAAATGGATAATAAAACTTATTTTGAAAAAGCCAGAGATTTAGCCCAGCGATGCGCTTTTTACGGAGAGTGCTTTTTTGACATGAGACAATTATACTGCCAAAACATTCTAGTAAACATCTTCAAAAGAAATATAAATATACTTTTTCCTCGACATAGTTACCCTACCCGACGTAAATGTACTTACCTCACAATGAGCTCAAAAACCATTGGACAATGATGTGCGACTTATTTTGCGCCAAGACTCTTCAATATGTTACCAAATGATATTAAGGAAATAAATAAACTGCCACGTTACAAATATTCTGTAAAAAACTGGATATCTAGTAAAAACAGACATATTTTTGATGATTTAGTTAATTTAAGGTTTCTAAAATAATATATTTGATATAATTATATTTGAAATATTACAAAATTTCATCCCAATTTCAAAATTAAACGCAGAGCTAAAACGCTTACTACCCGATTAAGACCTTAACTCCCGAATACGTCTACAACTCCCTATGGGGACATCCCGACTTTGACCACAACTCACTATTAAGACCTGTCACTTTACATTGTATCATCAATAAATCATGTTGTTTTATGTTATTTTATTTTCATATGGTTTATATATATTATTAAACGTTTTATAACTCGCGCACAGGCATTATATGCCTCAGCGAGGTATCAATGTTTATTCTTAAGGATTTGTAATTGAAATTGTTTCTGTCAAATTGTATTGTATTTTTATGAATAAACATTATTATTATTACTATTATTATTATATATGAGCCTATAGGCTGAGAAATGGTGGTCGTTAAGGGGATGAAAATTCCAAAATTTCAAGGTTCGAACAAGTGATTTTTATACTTTAGTATGAATTGCGGTTCATAGAATATTAAATTTATATAGTACCTATTGCGAAAAAAAATTGAATTTCAAGATGTGTGTGTTCACATTAAGTGTGTTAAATTTCAAATTTGATGTGGGCTTCGAGTGGTGGGGGCCTTGAGTGGTACGGGCCTATAGGATGCAGCCTATCTCAGTCTATTGGTATATCTTTTTTTCTGGTTACATATTGGCATCTCCAGCGACTCTCGCAACCAAATGAGCTGGAATGGAAATCAATTATAAGTACCTAACATATCGAAACGTTACTCTTCTCCAAACCCCTGCACATTGAGTTGAGAACTCATATTAGGGCAGTGCTTTTTATATTTATTCATTTTTTTTTCAACCGCCGTCATTTTAAAGTGAGGCTATCTTGTTTTTTCGTGGTTTTTGAAAATTTGCGCAACTACACATCTTCTGCAGAGTTAGAGAGTTGAAACTTGATAAGAGAAATGAGGTACAATTCTTTGTGAGTTTCAATTATTTTCCTAAACCCCATTGCATTTCCCAGACACTTTATTCACAGTTATTCACAGTATCAACTTGCAATGGACATTCGCGAAATTATTGTGTTTACAATTAGTTATTTTCTGCGAAAATAATAGTCAGGTGCGGGAGTAAATTTTGTGTCCATTTGAGAACTTCTTAACCACGATTTTCGGAATTTTTTTGACGTCTTATATATATATATATATAAATAAATAAATAAATATATATATATATATATATATATAGCTATATATATATATATATATATATATATATAAATATATAAAAAAATATATATATATATATATATATATATATATATATATATATATATATGTGTGGATGAGAACCCACCCGTCGAGCCTATCTTGTGGTTTAAAGGACTCATATTACATGTCAATCTCAATGCAGTGCAGTATTGATTAAAGACGATAAAGTTATACTAAAAAATTGCTCAGTATAAATAACTAGTGCTAATAAACTTGACTTCGATACTATTGAAATACAGATGAATCTAGCTCTCTGGTTCAAAATCGGGGTATTTTGAGCTGTTCTGGTATTAAATATAACTGAGATTGAATTCTCGCACATCACTTGGTAAAACATCATAAAGAATAAAGTTTAAAATAAAAACATAGTTGGCTTAAGTTTCACTATATAAAAATATTTATATACTGTATTTAGCAGTGAAGGATAGTCGACATGTTTCGAGTTATAAACTCATTATCAAGACTGACTACAGGAGACTATTACATCTTATTTTATAAAAGAGACAAAAGCAAAGGTGATACCTGAAAATCAATTTGTTCGTTTACAAGGGGTAATTTACTTTTATGGGCGGAACTTATTTCGAGAATTTCAAGAAGGTCAAGGCGCTTTCCTCTGTTACCTGAATGCAACAATTGGGTTTTGTTGAAATCCAGGAAATGATTAAACTTTATACGATGTTAGGAGAAGCCAGTGGTATTTTCATTTTGTAAAATTAACTTTTCATGTTCTTCAACACGAATGTTTACATTCCTTCTTGTTTGTCCAATATAGAAAGCAGGATTCGTCGCAAAATATTTTGTAAACACCACTGTTTTCTCCGATGTTAGATTTTTCTTTATTATTGATCAAGAATGACTTCAAGTTTCTTTTATTTGTACAAATTGTTTTAACCTTATTTTTCGATAGTCTGTTGCTACTCAAATTCGGCACATAATTTATTGGGTATTTGTTCTTCATTAATAGTTTGCGTGGGATATATTGGATGCAACAGATTCTTTATTCGTTTTTTCCCAATGAGCTTATCGATAAGAATTTCATTGTAACCGTTTTTGATGGGTGATAATTTAATTGTATTACATTTGGTTTAAAAATTTGTTTCCGATAATGGAAAAGTGAACAACCTATGTATGAACGAATGAAATGCACTGAGTTTTATTTTAATGTGTTGGTAACTGTCGCTGTTACTTAAAGTATCTTTGAGTCAAGGTACCGTTTTCGTTTCCTATTTCTTTTGTAAATTAAATCGAGTTGTAGAAAGTGTTTATATATTTAAGGAAATTATCTAACTGCCTATCTGTACCTGTCCGAATACAAAAAATATCATCAACATACCATCTCCATAAAGAAACGTTAGTAATTAAATTATTATCAGAATTGAATATTTTTTCTTCTAAATTATCAACACAGGCGATAACTAAATATTTATATATAGTGAAACTTAAGCCCAGTGTGTTTTTATTTTAAAGCTTAAACTTAATTAAATATAACTTTTGGATTCCCGGAGTCTTCATGGTGTGTGTATATGAAAACATGAGAAGAAGATGAAATTATATATAAAATCATAAAAATGCCCATACATAAAAGAAATGAATTTATTTTCAAGAAAACCGTAAAATAGTCAATTTGGCACTTTCCAACACAGTATTGATATAATCTTATTCTAATCACTATAAGGTACTATTACATATGAATAATAATAACAGAACTTGCTTCATTCATGTGGGAGTATTTCAATTTCATTATGCCACCAACGAATTTCTTGATAAGAAAGAAACGCAAGAGTGTTGCCTAGTAGTAATAAAGAATTGTGGGATAAAAGAGCGGCTGCATTGATGTTTCGAGAGCAAGTTTGATAATTTATTGTAGACTGTATAACCTAATGATCTCTAGGGTCAGTAAATAGTCAAAGTTAGAATGAAGAATTTGAAATTCTATTTCATAATTAAGCAGTTCTAATTTGTCACACTGTCATTTTTCAAGGTTTCTTTTTTATGATTCTGCTGAAATGAATAACCGACTAAACTAATAATTTCATTTATTGAAATTTGAAAAAAAAAATGGTTTAGAAGTCATTTTAATCGTATTTTTCCCGAAAATAATAGACCATTGCAGGGTATCGAAAGTCGACATTCAGATGCGGAAGTAGTTTCTCTTATGCGGTTTAGACCTCCTGGATCACGATTTTCTGATGTCTGAATGAATGAATAACTGATAAATGATAATTAACAATACATATCAAAATTGGACACAAATAAACACTATATTTTACTAAGTTTATTATCAAAAAAAATTGAAATTTATATACTGCTATTGCAATTTTGGTCATACAACCACCATCGGGCAGATAGAGTTCAGAACTGAATATATAAAATATTTGTCTCTTATACAGGTAAGTTCATCCATGCATAGGGTGAAGAAATTATTTCCTATATTATGGCTTCATAAGAAAAAGGACCGGTTATTAAAATGAGCTTTTCAAATTGATAATTCGAATATTCTTAGAATACATAACTTTTTGAATGTATCAAATATGGGAGAATAAATCAAGTTAATCTGTATATTCAGCATTCTATTAACGTTCGTAGTATCATTGAATTTAAAGTTTCTAATCATTCTAATCAATATTTGGCTCCTTATGGAAATTTGTGCTTCACTTGAAAATTATCTATTTGTGGAAACGAGTGGTCAGTTTCGCGACAATGGTTTGAAAAAGTTAAATTTGTTTTATATTTCAAAAAAGATGATGGGTGATCTTTGACTCTTGTTCTAAATCATCAAATTCAAATATAGAAGGTTCTCGGATGGAAAGAAATTTTGGTATTATATTTGAGTATTACATTGAGAGCTTCTTCTGTTAGCGGGCCGAAATAAGTTAATGATATGAATTTTTCACATCTATTTATGTTCGATTGTGAATATATGTTGTTGTACGCAAGTTGGGTATGTTTCTTTTTAAAGTGTTAACGTATTATCTAGCAAACTGGGATCATAAAAATTGTTAAATCTAATAAATTTATCTGTTGATTCATCACTTTTAGCAGGTTTTTACTTTGAAAACCTGCTTATTAAAATAGGTGCGATTAGCAAAGTTGGACCTAGGACCAAGATAGTTTTCTGTTTCATGACTTTTCATGATGCTTGGCATCAAAAACTCAATGTCATATATCTATATAAATATCTATATATATATATATATATATATATATATATATATATATATATATATATATATATATATATATATATATATATATATGTTCATATGTATGCAATTTTGAAGCAATAGGGTTGAACATTTGTAAATAGGTAGTTTCGCATGATATCTTGGATGGGATTGTTTTTGGTTCGATTTGGTTGGGGGGTTTCCCCCTCTAGGGGGGAAATAAATGTTGTTTACAGGATAAATGGCGCAATTTTGTTGCAATAGGTATGAGATTTTGTACATAGGTAGTTTCGTATGATATCTTAGATGGGATTGGTTTTGGTTCGAGTTGGTTAGAGGGTTGACCCCCCTAGGGGGGAAATAAATATTTTTCACAGGACAAATGGCGCAATTTTGTAGGGTAGTGTGTTTTCGAATTGGTTAGGGCGTTGACCTCCCTGAGAGTGAAATAAATATTGTTTACAGGATAAATGGCGCAATTTTATTTCAATAGGGTTGAGAGTTTGTAAATAGGTAGTTTCGTATGATAGCTTGGATGAGATGGTTTTTGGTTCGAATTGGTTGGGGGTGGACCCCCTAGGGGGGAAATTAATCTTGTTTACTGGATAAATGGCGCAATTTTGTAGCAATAGGGTTGAGAGTTTGTAAATAGGTAGTTTCGTATGACATCTTGGATGGGATTGTTTTTGGTTCGAATTGAATGGGGGGGTTGCCCCCCCTCTGGGAGAGGAAATAAATCTTGTTTATACGATAAAGCTCGCAATTTTGGAGTAATAGGGTTGAAAGTTTGTAAGTAGGTATTTTCAAAAGATATCTCGGAAAGGATTGGTTTTGGTTCAAATTGGTTGGGGAGTTGACCCCCTGGGAGAAGAAATGAATAAGGTTTACATGATAAAGGGCGTAATTTTGGAGCAATAAGATTGAAAGTTTGTGAGTAGGTAGTTTCGTATGATATATTGGATGGGATTGGTTTTAGTAGAAATTGATTGGGGTTACTTTGGCACCGGAGGTAACTTTGGCAGTTATTCGTTTTGTTTTTTTGAAAATTATTTTTTTATCCCTTTTATTCTTTTTCGCCGTTTTTTCAGGATCCTTCCTTTATTACAGCTTAAAACTTTTAGAAAAATGCCGCGATACTACATTAAGAAAATTGGGGACCGTACATACGGTAACTACACCCCGCAGCAATTAGAACAAGCATTAGCTGCCATAAGAGGGGGGATGTCTCAAGCCCAGACGAGTCGCCGATTCAAAATCTCCCGTGGAACCCCCCAAAATGAGTTGTTTGGAAGGCACACCAAGACAATAGATCATCCGATTATATTTACCCAAGAAGAAGCAGGAAGAGCAGATCCTGAAACACACGCTGACGACGGTCAGCAATTGGGGCTTTCCACTAACAAAGGTGGATATACGTGAAGTTCTACAAAAGTACCTAGAAAAACAACTATGCAGGGTGAAAAAACTTCGTAATAATACACCTGGACCTGATTTTATTCAGCATTTCATATTACGAAATGGTCTAAGTGTCCGCTTAGCTTCAAATATTAAACGTGCTCGTGCTGCTGTAGGAATGCAAGAACTTAATAAGTTTTTCACGAATATTATGTTATGGCATTTTTGAAGAAAAATGGTCAAAATCCAAATTAAAATTGAATACGGTGCCAAAGAAGACCTTTAGAGTAGTCTACTTTCATATTTAAAGCGAAATACATATCATGCCAAAGTTATCCCAATCGTTTGCCTACTTTGGAAGCCTCTCTACAATTTTTGTTTTCAGTTACATCTTATTATTTTCTATTCAAATATTCTGCATTCACAGCCTTATTGATATTTGTTACTATGAGATTTTTTCTTGTGGATTATTGGCGAAGGTTTTAGATTTATTGTCAAATATGTCCCGAAGTCTGCCAAAGTAACCCCGTTTTACGGTAAGATCTCTGGATTAGATTTTGAAATTGTTGATATCTACATTTGTTCTATATTTTTTCTATATTTTTCCTCATAATTTTGAGTATATAGTAAAAATCCATTAATCAACATACATCAGCTGTTATTCTCTTGGTATTCAGTAATGATAACACAACACATGTGTGGGATAATTGAGTAGTAATTTCGGTTTAGAATTTCCTAGATACAGTTAGCTTACTGAATGAACCTTAGAATAGAACTGGGCACAAAATATAATTGAATCATTATTTAAATTATGAGTGAACAATCTATTTCAGCAATAACTGACGGTCTAGACAAATGAACAAATTTGAATCAGAAACCATGATTCCTGTATAACTACTAAAATTATGTATGATTCTTCTTTTTAAAAAATTTACCAAATAATACGCAAGAAAATATTTATATGTGTGGATGAAGTGAAGTGAATGAATTTAATTTCTTCAAGTAATATCTTCAAAAATATTCAGATTTAAAAGTCAGAATAACTAAATAATAGTCAAGCGATCGATTTTAAAAATTCCTTTTGGTTTAGACTAACTATTGAGCTTCATTTTTTATGTGTGAAGCTTGAAAATACTAACAGATGCAACATCCATTTTTCATAATGGGAACTTCACATGCTTATATTATGTGTATACCAGTGGCGGCTCGTGAGGTTTTGGCTTGAGGAGGCTACAAGAGGTGTTAAAAATACACCATAGGCGAAAATTTTCAGGATTTCAAGGTCAATATAATTTAAAGAAAATCAAAGTAAAACAAGCACCCTAAGCTATTAATTTGTTTTCACTTTCGAGTGTCTACCTTGAGACCTACAACTCCTATTTACAATATTCACAAAAATTTTTCTCAGCCAATTAATCAATTCATCTATTCATCAAATTTTTTCTTTCACATAATAGGTACCTACTTAACGAATTTTTTAACAGCTGGTGAGAGCAAATAAAAAGTTATTATATATTTTTGAAGATTAGCGGGATTCTGCGATCTTTAACGTTAGCAAAATGATCTATAATATCCTCATAAAATTTTTTGTCTTTCGCCAAAAGTTTTACCAATTCCTTTTCAATAGAGAACAAACTAATATTTTTCAAACGATTCTGGCTCATTGAATTTCGTAAATAAGTTTTAATTCTCTTAAGAGTGGAAAACGAGCGCTCTACGGAAGCCGATGTCACCGGGATAGAAACAATTAGACATAAGAGTTTATAAACTTGGGGTAATTCTTGATTCAAATCATTATCAAAAAGATATTTAATAGTCCTCACATGATTTTCATTTTGCCCCAAAATTTCATTGTCATAAACAACACACAGTTCACTTTTTATGGCCACCTTATCAAAAAAAGTGTATTTTTGACATAAATTTTCCAAAAAGTTATCTGGAAAATTAGCCGAAAATCCGGTGAACAAATTTTTATTGAGTAAGACGAAGAAATGCAGTTCTTTCAAATCAGAGAACCTTATTTCTATTTGACCCCTAATAGTATCCAAAATTTCATAAAATATTTGCTTATAATGAAGCTCCATATCTGCGTAACTGAATTTCTTTCGTTTTGGGCTAAATTGAGTCGTATCATCAGTAGTTTGAAATACAGAAAATAGTTTTTTAAAATAAACTTCTGCTCGAAATTCTGAAATTTTTTCCAAAAGAAACTTGAGCCGATTTCGTGAGTAAATTACATCTGAAAACTTGTGCTGTAAGATTTGAAAAACTATTTCTGTTTGTTCAAAAATTAATTTAAAGATGTTTAAAAAATATATAAATTCCTTATCTTGTAAGTAAGATATTAATCCGCGTGCTGTATTTAAAGTTATTTTATCGGTGAAAAATTCCTCACTTTCAACTAGGTATAGAATTAAATCCTCAAATCCTAAGCGGCCCCAAACAGAGACATTTTTATTAGTAAAAAGAAAACACTGAAAAACAAAATAATTTATTTTTTACCTGTGATCCGGTTAGGCAAGGATTTCTCTCATAATTCCGTGTTTTAAAATCGCGGTTTTGTTTTCTGTTACGCTGCACCAAATTGCTTAATTCAGGGGTAGGTTTTTTTTGTTTTTATCAAAACTTTATCCTCATAACTTAGGGCACTAAAGTTATGGGATAACAAATATTCCACTAAGTCACCATTGAAATTTTTGAAATTAATTTCAGTAATCAAACTCATTTTAAAACAATACGCGTAACGCGAGCTGATTCCGGCGTCCATTATTCAGACAGTACGAATTACGATCATACTACGATTCAATCAACGACTTTACTCGATGTCAGGGAGGTTCTATAGTTGTGATTGGTCGACATTGTATAAGACTGGACTTTATCGGTGTTGCCATGTAAATGTGTTTTGGTTTTCTATTTCAATGAAGTATTCATTCGGAGTATTTGTTTTTGAGTGGTGTGAGTTTGCTTTTCTGTGGCAGGCATAATGAACGTTGAGAATATACCTCTCTAAGCTTTCCGCAGCGTTGCCACAAATATTGAAATGAATGAAATGCAGTAAATGTAAATACCTTCTATCTTAATTAATAAATTATATTATATAATGTAGGTTGAAAGGAAGGTAGGTGCATAAAATAATATGATTTTGATTAATATGAATATGCTGAATGCTGACTATTCAATATAATATATATATATATATATATATATATATATATATATATATATATATATATATATATATATATATATATATATATATATATATATATATATATATATATATATATATATTAGTGATACACGGAATTTTATTGAGGAGGCTTAGCCTCCTTAGCCTCCTTTGACTAGCCGCCCCTGGTGTATACAATTAATACCATATAATGTTCATAATATAATAATCGTTACACTGGGAAACAAAACCATCTCCGATTTGCGGACGATATTGCCCTGATTTGTAGCGATGCCCAAGAACTGGCCGAAATGCTAAAAGAACTAGCGGACGCTGCGGAAAAGGTTGGCTTAAAAATGAACATCTCGAAGACCAAGATAGTGAGTAAAATCGAGGAAGACATTCATTTGCACTCTACAAAGCTAGAAAATGTAACAGAATATATCTATCTTGGACATGCAATAAGATTGGTTAGAGAGAATCAGACAGCGGAGTTGAGCAGGCGAATAAGACTGACATGGGTGGCTTTTGGAAAACTGAAATATATATTCAAAAACAACAACATCCCCATAAACCTCAAGAAAAGAGTTTTTGATACCTGTATATTGCCAGTGGCGACATATGGCCTTGAAGCCATTGTTTCAAGGCCATGACAAAAAAATCTACAAGTAAACTGAGGGTAATGCAAAGAGCTATGGAGCGTGCGATGCTTGGTTTGAGTTTGAGAGATAAGGTGAGAAACGAAGAAATACGACAAAGAACAAAAGTCGTAGATATAATACAGCGCGTGGCAAATCTGAAATGACAATGGGTAGGACACGTGGCCCGTCAAGATCCTAACAGGTTGAAAAATAAACTTACACACTGGCGACCAAGGCAAACAAAACGGAGTGTTGGAAGACCGCAGCGGAGATAGCTGGACGATATTATAGCTCATGAGGGAAATGGATGGCACCGGGTGGCACAAGACAGATCGGAGTGGAGACTTTTGAAGTAGGTAGACCTATGTCCAGGAGTGGATGAGAGATGGTTGAAAAAGAAGAAGAAGAATGTTCATAAATACTATATAGGGATTGAATAGTCGGCAATGAAATATGGCTATCATTTGGTTTTTTATTATTACAGATACTTCTTGGTGACGGAACTTGATGCTCTGTCGACAGGACTGATATAACTTAATTTAAATGCTGATTGTGTATATTTCTTGTTTCTTCGTGGTTTTTCAAAATGTGCTCAAGTCCACAAGTTCTGAAGATTGAGTTAGAGGATTGAAACCTGATGAGTAGATTGTGTTTATGTTGAAATAGGATCCTTCGTTGATTTCAACTTTTTTCCTCAACCGCGGAGCACAACTCCATTCAAATCGCATATCCACCTGATTCGCTATCACTACGCGATATAATTCGCAAATATGCTTTATTAAAGCGTGGTTCTTTAATACGCGAAATCGTACAATAATATAAATCATTTTCAAATTTTTATTTCGGTTTTCTTCCAAAGCGAGGTTTTTAATTCTTTATAATTTATTTTGTTCGAATCTCATCTCGAGGCGATGCATTTCTCACGAAAAATACGACATTAAGGCGGAAACACATTATTGAAACGTGATACAACCCGACAAAACGCGACGCGTGTTGAAGAAAATCAAATCCTAATAATTTCTATGACCAGAATCACACTATGAACATTGGACACCATGCGATACAGGCACACGCTACCTGATCTAGTCGATGTGTTGGGCGCTCTATGTTTCTAGTTAACACCCGATGTCACTCGGGAATTGTCAAATAAAGCGTACGTTCATACGTTGATACCCTATAATTTACTGAATTTTGGCAGAAATTTGAGAAAAATGAACGAAGAACAATTAATCGCTTGTGTGTTGTGTTACATCGCGTGTTGGTAAGTGCACATTATACATCAGATATCGACACGTTTCGTCGCGTCGCGTTTCAATAATGTGTTTCGGCCTTTACTGATGGTGCTCTGCTCCCCACGCGTTTTTAGTCGTATTTTCACATGAAATATATACCTACTACAGTGTATCGAAGGAAAGATGTCAGGTGCAGGAGTAGTTTTTCTATCTCTTTTAGACCTCCTAGACCACGATTTCCGAAAAAAATTTAAGGTCTGATATATATATATATTTTTTTTTTCTCCTGGTACATATTGGCATCTCCAGCGGCTTCCATCGAGTTGAATTAGCTGAAATTTGGTACTTAGGATTGTTTTTGTTGCAGAACGAAATTTGGTTGAATTTTTACAACCGCTGCTATTTTTACGTAGATATTTCTTTTTTCGTGGTTTTTGAGAAATTTCCGAACTCCACATCCTTTTTTGGTATCAACTGTTTTTTTCAACCACGCTGCATTATGTTGTGACTACTCCATTCAAATTGCATCACGATCTGCCATCAGCACCTCTACCTACGAGATGCACTTCGCGAATATTTTTGTTGATGTTGAGGTACATTCCTCCGTTGGTTTCAACTTTTTTCATCTACCACGATGCATTTTTTCAAAAATAAATTATTTTTATAAAATAAATTAAGGTAAACCTGGGTAAGAGTGAACGCTTTTTTGATTAGTGCCAATTTAAAGCATTATAACTTCTAAAATATATGTCTTTTAAATTTTATATTTTAAACATAGCTAGTATGAGTATCTGTCTACATGATTTTTGAGATTTGTTGGTTAAAAGCAAAACACTTTCACTCACCTTTTTTCTTTTTTTTTTGTCCGGTGTTCACACTTGCCCCACAAAGTGGGGCAAGTGTGAACGCGGTTCATGCTGTCTACAATATAAGGTGTTTTCAGATACTTTGGGGCAAGTGTGAAATACTGTTAAAAAGCTACAATTTCGTTTTTTGAACACTTTAATATCTAAAATAGTTAAAAAGTTATGAACTTTTCGAAATGAAATACAACTTAAGTGCCTAAATTAAAATTTGACAAATCTACTGAGAAAATGAATGTGTCTCCTCTGCGGCCTCTTTTGGGGTTTGGCAGGATTCTTATGATCATTTCTTTATTAATCGTATCAATATCGTCTATATCGGGCCAAGAAAAGGTTTTTCTGTCGAATTTTAAAAATTTCACTTCCCATCCTTTCAGGTGATACAATAGAGTGGTTTTCGGAATATGATATAATCTATCGGCTCTATTTATGGTTAGAGCACCACGTTTAATTTCAGCCACAGCTAAACTTATATATTCCTTTGAATAAATTTTGATTAAGTTTTTACACCGCAAAAATGTACGTTCACACTTACCTCATTATGCGAAATACTAAGGGGTAAGTGTGAACACGATATTTATCAACAGTACGAAAAAAAATCGAAAATGCATATATACTGTGTTAAACTATAACATATTACAAGTACAAAAGCATTAATTAAAAATAACTTACGTTGGTAAATGTATTTTTCCTTGTATTTTAAAAATAATACGGTGCACTCATCAACTGTGATTACTTTATGGTATGAATTAAATAAGTTATGTCGCGCCCGCCAATTATTGCACTGGCGTTCTTTTTAGCGGGCAAGTGTTCTAGTATGATATACTACTACGAACAAAAAAACGCACTTCTATCGGTGTACTCCTGTCATTTTAAAATGATATGTTCACAGTTACCCCCAATTCACACTTACCCAGGTTCACCTTATTCTCTTTTTTTCGATTCGGTTTGCTATTCAAGGGCGAATTTTCAAAATATAATTCAATCCGTTAGAATCGCATCTCGACGCGATGCAATTCGCGCGAAAAATACGACCGATAATGGAGCTCTGCTGCTCATCCATTTTTTTCATATTTCAACTATTCAAAGATTATTTGTCAATTGTTTCGCTATACTTTTGTATTAATAATTAGTAAATTAGAATTTTATTCAACTCTTTCTCTAGACTTAGTATGGAATCAGACTGCAGTATAATATATAATGAAACGTTCGATCGATGAACGATTTTGTCGAACGTCGAATCGATATTCGATACAGGACTCCTAATTCAATTGAATATCAAGTCGCCGAAAGCATGGCTAGCTACTCGTTAGTCGATTCCCGCTTCTCGAACCGTTTGAACGCTTTGGCGGGTGGCGCATGTGGTCTAATACTATGAACGAATATTAATTAATTAAAACGCACATATGAAGATTTATGTGAAACTTCAGGAAATTGATATATCTACCTCCATACATGTGACTGATTGTTAATTGTCGAAAAGATTGTAAAACTAAAATTTGTCGCAGGAAACATCAGCCTTTACATCAGTTCTTTTTTAATATGATTTACTGTGATCGTGTACATCATGTAATTTTTTATGCGGCCGTTGAAGAAGTTGATTGACTTTTGCGGATTATAATTTATAACGATTATGTAGAAGTTCGATGTGTATCAGTGATTACCAGTTTTTAAAGCATGTACGTCAAAGCAGTTATGCTGAGGTAAGAAAACAAACACGTTCGCCTTTTATTTCTTTTATTTCTGTGGAAACTATTGCATCTATCTATCAAAGGCTCACGCTGTATTTTGCGTAATAATACTGTAGTAACTTGACAGGGCCGAGGTGGTAGGTATTAGATTCATTACCATACAAGAATTCGCTCTACATTTCCTTTTACTTTTTACGTGCGTAGGATAGTCTGAAGGCGAATACTATAATAATTTTTGAGGAAATCAGTTTATCACTCACATGGTGATTAACCTCCGAGAAATTATGAAAATATTGAGATTTATCTGTCAAGGACAACTCATGAATGAAAAAAATATTATGGAATCTTTATGGGTAACTTGTAGAAATCTAGAAATAAAATATATATATATTTATATATACATATACATATATATATATATATATATATATATATATATATATATATATATATATATATATATATAATTATATAAATGATTTTTTCAAAATTCGGCTAGTTATCTATAGATCTTTATTATAATTCAGTACATGATAGCAAAATATTCCATATGAATAAAAATGATAGTGTTTTATTAATAAAACCGTTGTGTCTGGTCCATATTATGAAAGAAAATATAAGGATTAAGGCATCATACTTAATTTATTTGTCAAGTTATTATCTTTTCATATTACTTGGTATTTTTCAAGGTGAATCTTGGATGAAATGAAAAGTTCAATATTAGCATTCGTTTATGATACAGATGAAAATGATGATAATAGCTATGATACTTATATTAACACAGGTAATTGCAATCATAAATTATTGAGAGAAATTTACATGACTGTAAATAATTCAATAATGGAAAAATTAGTCTCAATTGGGTAATGATACACTATGCATTGAACATCATGAAATTTTTGTGTCTGGTAGGCATGGTCACCTATCATTGAGTATTTGCTTTTTACGATTTTATGCTAATTAGCTTACCTAGTCTTATCTCCTTTCACCATGGAATTTGTTGAGTTTTTGGTATTGGATGTGATTTTCAATTGATACTCTTCACTCTTTAAAATTTTGTTGAATCTACCAAAAATATTTTATCTCAGAAGTTAAAGAAATAGCTGAAACATTATTATTACTCTTGCATATGAATGTGTATTAGAGTTACTTCGTGAAGTAGCTATTTGATATTTAAGATATATCGAAAATATGTAACAGTAAATATTAGGATAGGTAGGTACTAATCTTTATATCCAGGAAAGTTCAAATATGTTCGAAAATTTCAGCAGTATTATTCACGTGTTTCAATTTTATAGCAACTTGTTGGTGATTGAGAAGGCTTTGACTTTTGAACTACTAAATATTGTTGATGATTTCGTTTGTGATCTATCTGAACTCAAGTTCCTGTTATTTTGGTTGTACATTGAGGTATTATGATTGAGTGAGTGTTGTATGATAATATTTTATTTTTCTTTCGTTCCTTGAAATGGTCGTTGATACGTCAGTGATTATTTCTGGATATATAGGATTTGTGAGATTCTGATTTGCCCCGTATGTAATTTTTTAGTTTATTCATGTTTATATTTATTAATGTTCGTTATTTATGTTTTGTCTCAATTTTAGAAATTTTGATACACTTCTAATGGGAAATATTATGAATTATGACTACTGCTTGAGTTCGGCGAATATCTTATTTCCTTGTGATCAGAGTAAAATTTTTTAGTTTAGTATCTGGTATCTATTCCATGGTTAATAATTTTGGATGATTATTATTGTACCGATTGTGTTCATCAGTTTATCTGGATATAACTACTGTACTGAGTTACTTGTTATACTACTATTGAAATTTTTCGGTTGCAAAAGTGATAATTGGTTACTGTGTAAAGACACAATCAAAATATTTGAATCCAAAAATGTGATTACCTTATAACCATAATGATAGTTAAAATTTTTCATTGACGACTTGGCTACAGAATATATTTAAATGGACTTTTATATATATATATATATATATATATATATATATATATATATATATATATATATATATATATATATATATATATATATATATATATATATATATATATATATATATATATATTTATATATATATATATATATATATATATTTATATATATATATATATATATATATATATATATATATATTTATATATTAAAAATTAACATGACTGTAAAGAATTCAATAATGGAAAAATTAGTCTCAATTGGGTAATGATACACTATGCATTGAACATCATAAAATTTTTGTGTCTCTCTGGTAGGCATGGTCACCTATCATTGAGTATTTGCTTTTTACGATTTTATGTTAATTAGCTTACCTAGGCTTATCTCCTTTCACCATGAAATTTGTTGAGTTTTTGGTATTAGATGTGATTTTCAATTGATACTCTTCACTTTTTAAAATTTTTTTCAAACTGTCAAAAATATTTTATCTCAGATGTTAAAGAAATATAAGTATATATATATTTATATATATATATATATATATATATATATATATATATATATATATATATATATATATATATATATATATAACTTTTTGATAATTTTTATTAGCAATAACAGGCTGCGTGAATCTCAAAAAACTCGATTTTATTAAGAAGTTAACGTTTCTCCAAGACATTCCACGCTTTTTCAAAAGTTTTAAATAGCCATGAATATCGTAGCGAAACGTTAACTTTTTAATAAAATCGAGTTTTTTGTGATTCACGAAGCCTGTTATTGCTAATTATAATTAACGAAAAGTTAAAAATAGTTCACAGGAAACAACAATTCAAATAAATAAATATATATATATATATATATATATATATATATATATATATATATTTATATATATATATATATATATATATATATATATTGTTACTATATTATAGCTCTTGTTAGAAACTATGAGATGGTTATGTGGATTCGATGTCGTTGCCCACTCGGTTGATGAATGGGACACTACTGTTAGCCTGTCAAGTGTTTGAATCATGTAAACAAAATACGTCGTATTTTCTTACATTCCCTTTGGAGGATGAATGGGAATTCCATGTCGCCAAGTCTCATGAATATAGCTCCATTTGAAGGTTGATTACGAATAGTCATCAATTTTTTAAATGAATTATTGTTAACTTATTACATATATATATATATATATATATATATATATATATATATATATATATATATATATATATATATATTTATATATATAGGGTTTTATTTCACTAGGTTAATGTCAAACATTTAATAACTATTTGCATAAAACATTTACTATTCATTAAAATACACTATAGTTTAAACGCGTTTCGACTTCTAGTCATTTTCAAAACAATTTCACAATTTAATTCAAATATTTAAAAGTCTCTTTATTACACAGCAAGGTCGTCGATGTCATACTGGTTATCTCACGTGATTAACTCCTCCTCTTAATTCGTATTTTCTCGGTTTTTCTCGGTTTTCTCGGTGAATGATGTTATGGAATCATTTCTTCCGAAGTTTTCAATGTCAGCTCTTGAGTTTAATGTTGTTTTTTCTTCTCTTTGGATGGCTATATTTTCCATTATGTTTCTTTTTTGTTGTTGTTTTTTCTCTTCCAATAATTTTTCGTATTTTTTGAAATCAAAAACGAATGCAGTTGTTCAATTGCATGTTTTGCCAGCGCGGTTGTTTTTTTTGTTTGTTCGTATAGAGTATTCAATGTTTCGTATAATCTTCTGTTCAAATACTGTTTTGTGTTACCTATATAACACGTATCACAGTCAATACAATCTATTGAATAGATCGTATGTGTTTCGTTTTGTCGTTCTATTTTTGGTTTCATTTTTGTATATAACGAGCCAGTTATTTTATTAGGTTTGTGGCCTATTTTTATATTGTACTTCTTCAGGACGTTACTTATTTTGTAAGATATTTCTGGTATGAATTCCATTCCCACGTATTTTATGTCCAAATCGACATTTTCTGATTGAACGATTATCCAAAAAAATTTTACGAACCAAATATTAAAAAAAGAATACAACAAATTTATAACCAAAATAGCCAAAAATCAGAAAATGTCGATTTGGACATAAAATACGTGGGAATGGAATTCATACCAGAAATATCTTACAAAATAAGTAACGTCCTGAAGAAGTACAATATAAAAATAGACCACAAACCTAATAAAATAACTTGGCTCGTTATATACAAAATGAACCAAACAATAGAACAACAAAACGAAAAACATTCGATCTATACAAAAGATTGTAATGACTGAGATACGAAATATATAGGTAACACAAAACAGTATTTGAACAGAAGATTAAACAAACATGAATACTCTATACGAACAAACAAAAAAACAACCGCGCTGGCAAAACATGCAATTGAACAACTGCATTCGTTTGATTTCAAAAATAACGAAAATTATTGGAAGAGAAAAACAACAACAAAAAAGAAACATAATGGAAATGATAGCCATCCAAAGAGAAGAAAAAACAACATTAAACTCAGAGCTGACATTGAAAACTTCGGAAGAATATACCATAACATCATTCACCGAGAAAACCGAGAAAACCGAGAAAATACGAATTAAGAGGAGGAGAGTTAATCAACGTGAGATAACCAGTATGACATCGACGACCTTGCTGTGTAATAAAAGAGACTTTTAAATATTGAATTAATTGTTGAAATTGTTTTGAAAATGACTAGAAGTCGAAACGCGTAAACTATAGTGGTATTTTTAATGAATAGTAAATGTTTTATTGCAAATTAGTTATTAAAATGTTGACATTAACCTAGTGAAATAAACCCTGAATATAAAAATGTCAGTAAATTACCAACGTAACGAATTATATATATATTATATATATATATATATATATATATATATATATATATATATATATATATATATATATATATATATATATATATATATATATTTGCTCGAACTTGTTGCATAATAACAAGAACTGTGCTATTTGGGGCGGAATTTTTTTTATTATGAATTTGTTACGAAAATAACTTTGTTAGTCAATAGGTTTATCATGGAGGAAAAAGGTGAATGAATGTGGAATACATTTTCTACATTTTGGCGAATGCGCTAGAATGGAAAAATAAAATTTTTGGTTAATTCTGAAAATGTTACAGAATACCGACTAGTCGACTACAGCTATTTTTGACCGAGAGTTATTGATATAATTTTTTTATTTGGAGAACAAAAAAAGGAATATTAAAAATAGATATGATGTTTTATTTTCTACAATATTAATCTCACAAACCATTTGTTTACTTTCTGAAATGTAATAAGAGCATTGATGAATGAACTTTATCTGTTTGAAATTACTATTCATTATCTATGTAACTCTTCAGTTGAATTGAATAGATATGAAAATATATCCTCAATGCCAAACCTTAAATACCGGGGTCAATTTAGAGATAACTATTGTAACATATTTTATTCAGGGCCATAGAATTTTTTGGACGCTCTATGGACAAGTCTTCATGTTCTCAACATTTGGTTGCACAAAGGAGTAATAAGTTGTGTATAAGGGAAAAATTGTACGAAGATTGAAAGGATCTGTGGATGTCTAAGCTTTTTTCGATATGTTTTCAGTGTCAAACCATAAGGTTTTTATAATTCAATGCATTTAGAAATGGACACTCACCTATTCGAAATTTATTTCATAATAACATCAGATCTATGAACAAATCATCTAATTTTAGTCCGCTCAAATTAGACCAAAAAATAGGAGTGGAATTACAAAAATTCGCTCCCAGCTGAAAATTGGTAGCCTTGTTCGAAACCTCATTATAAATGAAATCTGAAGAGTCCTCAGCGATCCGATACCTCGAAATAAATTTACTCGAGGTCAAAGGTCACAAAAACGGGTATTTCACGATTTTCAGCAAGTTTTATCATAAAATTAGTCCAGACAAAAATTGTAGATTATATAATTATCTATAGCATACTTTTTTCCTAAGAACCACCGTTTTTGAGATATAACGATTCAAATTTGAAAGAAACAGGCTACACTACCTCAGAGGTGGCGTGGAAACGTGTGCATATTATGACGATTACAACTCTTTCAACTTTTTGAATCATTATATCTCAAGAACGGTTGCTTTTAGAAAAAAAATATCGAAACATTTTTCATAGATAATTATCTCATCTACAATTTTTTTGAGCCAATTTTATGATAAAACTCACCGTTTCGATGAAAATCGTGAAAAATCCGAATTTGTGACCTTTGACCCCGAGTATATTTTTTTCCAGGTGTCGGATCGATGAGGTCTTTTTAGATTCCATTTATGATGGTGTTTTGATCAATTCTACCAATTTTCAGTTGAGTGCGAATCGACCGGACTATTTGTTTCGTGCTATTTGTACACATTTTCCATCGAAAAGTAAAGAGTGTGTTTCTAACCTCTAACATGCATTGATGAATACATAGATCCTATTTTCTAATAAACATCTTCCGGAGAATGGAAAATAGAATTAATGGACCTACTTATTAAAATTCCATCAAACATGCATTTAATAAGCTCTATAAAATAAAAAGTGGCGAAATATATTTTTCTTACATATATAGAATTGGTAACTTTATCTACTGATTATTCACCAATCGAAATATTTCAAATAATTTCATTTCAGAAAATCCATTTAGATGATTGGTTTATGTTTTTCACTGGAAATGAGTACCTAATGTATCAGAATTTCATACCAGAATCTGACTTCCAATAAATTATTAACTAAGGTTACATGTAAAATTCCCTTTTATAAAAATAAAATCTACACTATTTACATCTATAATACGATGCATACAGAGAATTTTTCAATTCTGAAATGTTCACTGAATTTTGAAAGAAGTTTTTTAGATAATATGATGCCGAAATTAGCTTAAGAATTATACACTCTACAGCGATTTACCAATTTTCTTAATTGAAGCCAATCATTATAAGTACATAATAATAAATATTGAACCATTACGATTAATACCAAGAGATAACTCTTTTATTCCTATATATTTTGCTTTATGAGTGGCAAGATTTTGTTAGTTTAGTTAATTCGAATCAATTAACAGCGGTGAATTTTATTGACGGTATATCGAGGATCGTGGGTTCGAGCCCGGCCTTGCTCTTTGGTGTTATACATGTTCCGTGAGATTTGCGTTGATATGAAAAAAATTTGTTACTATATTAATATATACTATTACTTATATAGGATACGTATTATATAGTTAATTATATACTATATACTTATATATATAATAGAGAAAACTAAAGAAATTCAAATTGTCGGATCGCCTCAAACACACTGCAACTGAAGCAGGACGCTCTCACACAGATTTCAAGTCCGTTGACCACTTACATGTACCTGGGCTCATACTATCAGCAATACGGGTTCAAGTGAGCTAGCGAACATCCGAAGGAGAATAGGGACTGGCACAAAAAAGTGCACTAAGTAGACTACTCAGGATCTGGTAAAGACAGATTTCTAATTACAAAAAACACCCATAAATAAAAACCTTAGTTCGCATCCTGTGATTTTCTCCATTTTTCCGTCTATGGCGTTCTTGAAAACAGTGGGACAATCAAGAATAGGCAGACCAGGAAAAAAGCAATCGATTTGCCCTTCGACGATGGTGGGGTGCTGGACGGCGTCATGCTCGAATTACCGTGGACCTTGGCGCATAGGGTCCAATGAATTCAAATCCCTAAGGGAAAACGCTGAACATCCGCAATTAGACTATCTTCTACCTGCCTTTGGCGAAACAATATTTGAAATTTTTCGGACACATCGCGAGAAGAGATGTAGATAACAACATGGAGAGGCTGATTAGTTTTCGGGAAATACCAGATAGGACGAAGGGCTTAGGAGGGCGTTCACCAATCCGGATGGGATTGATTCAAATTCAAAAGGGCCTACCGTTTACAAACCCCTCGTCTCTACGATTCCTATAAAGTAAAGCTCCGGAATCGACATGTTCAATGTGACGAGTAATAACGGCACAAAGTTCTGACCATAGTGATTCATCGATTCTCAGTAATGAGAGACCGATGATATACTATATATATATAGCTATATATACTATTATATATATATAAATATATATATATAGATATATAGATATATATATAAAAATTCTGGTGTCACAGTGTCAGTTGCCATACTCCTCCGAAACGGCTTGAACGAGTTTTATGAAATGTTATATGTATATTCGGCAGGTCTGAGAATCGGTCGTAAGGGTGGTCCACTCAAGAAATTTTTTTGGAAATGTTTAGACAAAAATTTTTTAAAATTTATTTTTTTATGATTTTGCATTGCAATTATTAGATACATCCCCAAATTTCCACCTTGCTATCACAATCCCCTATTCTTCAATAGCAATTTTAGTAATTTAATCATTTTTAACCCTGATCATGGATTAGTTATTCCCACCAGGCGTCTACCGGTGTCACTTCTCACCCAGCAAACAGCACCGAGTAGGGATGAGAACGAAGCCGGTCTCCTGTCTCTATCACACAATAATAGCGGCGCGGGGTGTGCCGTTGCCATGTGCATATAAATAGCGAATAGATTGTGTACGACGGGGGCAGGAATGGGCGTAGCACACATCGGGGTTCACGGATTTATATTTTAGATAGACAGATAATTTATATGGCAGAACAACGTTTACGGGTCAGCTATTGTACGTATATATATATATATATATATATATATATATATATATATATATATATATATATATGTATATATATATATATATATATATATATATATATATATTTTCGATCATTTGTATATATATAATATATTAATATATATATAATATATATCATATATATATATATATATATATATATATATATATATATATATATATATATATATATATATAAATATATATATATATATATATATATATATATATATATATATATATATATATATATATATATATATATATATATATATATATATATATATAAAATTTGAATTATTGTTACCTAGTCTTCTATATGTTCATCTTTGAAGTGATTAGGTTTCTAGGTTAAGTAAAATTAATTTATTCTATATAAATAAACGTTTCGACGTATTTTGTCTTCTTCAGTATATATGGTTTGTTATATCAACTGAAGAAGGCAAAATACGGCCGAAACGTTTATTCATGTAGAATAAATCAATTTTACTACTTAACCTAGAAACCCAATCACTTCAAAGATATATATACTATAATATACTATATATATATATATATATATATATATATATATATATATATATATATATATATATATATATATATGGGTCATTCTTAGCTATTTGTTTTACATAAGGAACATGAAATACCTAAAAATACCGCAATGATTAAAACAATTATATTGGGTGTACCGAAACGGAGAAAGATATTTCGTCAGATATTACACTATGATTTGATATGAAATATGTTGACAGTTTCCAGAAAAAAAAAATATAAAGTCACTAAATAATGTCACTTTTCTGGCTTGTCCTTTCCACGGTTTTTTGGAAAAGAGTTGTGATTTATCTTCCATTTTCTCTTTTTTGTATCTGTTCATCACTGTTCAGAATGCTCGAAATATAGTTTTATCGATTATTGAAAAAGTTAGAAACAAAAAAAAAAAAACATTTCAGTTTTAAATATATTTCTATATGTCCTCTGTTTTTGAGTCCCTTCCTCTGGCATTCTTTAAAATTCAAAAACTCGCGGGATAATGCATGGAATAGCTCCTTCCGGTAGTCGATGTAACCGCCTTGAGGCGAATTCATCTTATTGGCGACAAAATTCAAATTATTTCATAGGGAATATAACAGTTCAGTGCATGGTGTTGAGAAAGGAGGTTGTGTCTCGTTGAATATTGTCTTTTTTATGGTAAGTATAAATTGAATATTTTGAATCTTCTGCTCATTTATTGATCATATTCCAAGATATATATTTGCAATAATTACATGGACACGTCTATACTAAAATTCTTTTTTTGGATTAGTTTTCATTTTATACTATGTGTAGATATGTCTATTCTCTGGCGTCTTTCCCATGGCTATATTTGTACCAGAGGAGAGACTAAAGCGACAGAGGAGTGATTACTTCTTAATATCATTCGTGTTATAAGTTAGTAGGTAGTGAAATCATTACATAAGTATTTGAAAAATTTAAATTTCTGTTATTCCAATTGTATCCTTTATCAACAACAAAGTGACTTCATTGTAAATAAATAATTTTTCTTTCGTTGAAGGTGTGGATCAGTTGTTGCAGAAAATGGTCGAGAAAAAGCAAACTCGTGAAGAAAGGCTGGAAAAGAAACGGGTAGCAAAACGTTTACGTTATTAACGAATCAAAAACGACCCTATTAAATTATCTCAATTGGAAGAAAAAGAAGAAAAACTATTCAAATAAAAAAGGGAAAGGAAGAAAATTAGGCCCATGAAGACATGACCCCTAGAGAGCAAAGAGCGTTAAGAAAGACGTATGCTGAAAAAACTAGATAACGAAGGGCACGCCTGGCTCTTCAAATTAATTCAACTGCTTCTATTTACACCACCTTGCTCTCTGGTGATGAAATGGTGTCACAGTTACAACCAATAGACAAACCGAGCCGAGGCAGCCAGGAAAACGGTCCCAAAAGCTTCGGAAGCGCAGAAATAGTTTGTTCATAGAACAACAGCAAGAAATAGCAGGATTGACGAAGGAAGTGAAGTGTCTTAAAAAACAAATACTATACAGATTAAATAGAAGCAGAGAGAACGTAACACCAAACACAAAAATGAAGGAAATTGTGGATAATATCAAAAACGTAAATACAGAAGATGACGGAGAAAAACATTCATTTTTGAATAAGTCATACAAAAACAATTGAATTAAATGCGTCATTGGTAATACCTTTTCCTGGTACTTTAAAAGTTCACCAGGTCCAAGGATTTGCACTATTACCAAATAAGATCATCATGAAAATTTTGAGCTATTTATGTAGAAATAACTGTTCTCATTTTATCAATGAACAGAAAGATTATTCAAAAACTAATGATGTTCGTCTAAATGCGAACGATGTATATCCAGAATCTGATGAAGATATTCCGGCTCTTCCTGAAGCTATTGATAAAAATGGAGACTACGTCTTAGTCATATCGCAGGTATGTGCTCTGGAAGTATGGACAACGCAGAAATTCTAGTCCAGTTTCTAAAAGCATGTAACCGTATCTCAACTATGCATAAAAGAGGAAGTTGCAGAGGAAGATGAAGGGTTTATACAGGTAGAAGATATCATTGTAAAACTACCTCAATCTACTCTTGTGATTAGTGGTTATAGTTTATTCCTCAAGTTTGATGAAGCAATAAATACTTATGAAAAATAATTTTCATTATATGTGTTGTTAATATTTTTCATTTGTCCGTTTTTATTTTGTTAGTTTTCTTCATTGACAATATCTTTTGTTCTCTGATTTTTTTTCGCACATTAAGAAATGACTCTTTATTCAGTTATTCAATATTTTCATTCAATCTATGAACTATTTGAAGAATATGTTTATTTTTGTGACAGTACTATTTTTGTTGAAGGAATTAAAGCAGAAATGTCACTTCTGTGGTCGAAATGTCTCTATTATGTGTCATGTGTCACTCCTCTGCAATCTTTTTTCCTCTGACTTCTAGAAAAAGTGTAAAATACACTAAAGTATCTGGCCCTTTTGTTTATGAAAGGTGTAAGTGGTGAATAACTTAATAAATGAGTATCAGCATTCTTCTATGAAAAATAATTTCGTGAAAATATGTCTCTCTAAAATTCAAATACCGAAGAATGACCCATATATATATATATACATAACATGAAAAAACGACAGCAATAGCTTTACAAAATACTGGACTTCATTTGAGCGATTGCGTTTTGCTTATTCGCTGAATCACGAATTTCGCACGCCAATGGTGTGTTTTGTATAGTGATAGTATATCACAGTATCACTGAAACGAAGACTGATAAATTGTATACTTCTTGGAGCTTCAAAATTTTCAAAGCTCGATAGTGGGTGCGCTTGAATGATGTATTGTTTGTTCTAACGCCAACTAGAGCATTTACTGTAGTAATACCTTTGGCCAATAAGTAGTCTTTTCATGAGCATCGCTCTGGAAAAATGAAAGCTTATAATGCCTTTCAAGCGCCCCAAAATGATTTTCATAAATGGCGATTTCGGTTCAGAAAAGCTTTCTGATAGATTGAGATATTTAGATGTGAACAGCTAATTGGTTTGTATAATATGCATACCTTTTGTGACATATGAATTGATGGAGTAATGTTGGTAATGTCTGCAGAAGTATCGCTCTGATAATATATGAATAAATTACATAAGTTGGCCGAGTGAGTAAAGGTGACGGATTGAACATGGGTCTTCTATTAAATTTATTGTTTTTTTAAATTGAGTCAAGTAAGTGCACAGAGTTCATAGGTGCAGAGCTTTGAGCATGGAATCAGTTTTCCACTGTTTGGCAAACTTGAGTTATCGCCGATTGCTAAAAAATATAGTTCACTGTTTGGCCTTATTATTTGGATATCCGATAATAATTGAGGATCGATTATGAGTTTGAGTTGAGATGAGTTTTTCTGAGAACCTGATTGTCTGTGACATAACAAAAATTTAAATCATCAGACCCCGAGTTTAGATAAGATGGACCATTGGAGCATACAGTATGAGTTGACAGTATGCAGGTTTGAGCTTGCAATCCTTGTAAAAAGAAAGCTTTCGATCAAGCATAATATTTTTTCTGGGGGAAATTAAGATCCAAGCTTCAATAGTAGCGCCTTGTGCCAAACTCGGACGAAGGCCTCAGAGATTTCTTGAGAACTGTTAATGACTTTTCAAGATTCTCTATAATGCTTATGCAAACATGTGTGACATAGATAAGTCATCCGCAAAACGATAACGATGAAAGCCGTATATGCATTTTACATGTGCCACCAAAAATCATAGTTGAGCACTAAAATTTAATTACCAAATGATTTATTTTTGCGCCTCAAATTATTGAGTTTTGAAGTTCATTTATCTATTTCAGTAGCAACTATTTATTGTTGACACCACAAATCTTACTTCAACACTAAATATTTGAGCACTAAAATGAAGAAGATGCGGGTTCACAATAATATATCTAAGCCCCAAGAGCACAGACATGAAAAATTATATATTCCAGCACTAAAACCAAAAACATCGAGTAAACTGTATCCCCAAAATAACACGTAATACGCAACAAGAGCTTATGAACGTAAAACTGGAAATATAATCTTACATCTGGAAATACAAACTAGCATAGAAAACAACCGTATAATATTTTTGGACAATAAGAATTACTTTGGTTCTCGTCGGTCATCCCATCTTTCTTTATTGTTTTTTGCTTCTGAAGTTATAGCATATTTGAGAGGATTGGATATTCTAAGAACATGTTTGCTCATATATTTCTTCATGAACACCGAACAATTACAAGTACCTTGCAGCCAGTCATCTATGTTTATCGGCGATATTTCCCATTCAATAAAACACTGGTTCTTTTAATCATTCGATTTTGTCTGTTGCCCAACGGACGATTGCAATTATTATGATGCATCTCCACTCGCAATTCTAAAATGGTAAGTCCATTGCTTTAAAGTAGCAGTTGGTTGCTTTGAAACTGTGAAGTTTTGCTGTTTATATTTTTTAGAACCATTCACTTACTAATTCAGAGGCGATAACTAAACAACGAGATGGAGGGTAGCGTTCGCGAAGTGTGTTACTGTTAAAAAATTCTAATCCGTTATTGGCTGCCAGTGTTCCAATTGCAGTGATTCTCGGTGATTACAAGAAGGCAACGAACTATTCTTCTGGTGCATTCTAGGAGCAGACGTCATGTCGTCGTTCACAGGTGGACAAGCCTTTCTTATTTTTTGGTGCTCACAGTATTATTCCCAACCATTATTTTGAGATTTGTATAGTATATTTGGTATGCACTGATAGTTTTTGGGCAACATTGTCTAGTTTTGGTTTTCATTTAATTTATCTTTCAGCTCATAGACTTTTACTGTATATCATACATTAATTTTGGAGATTATCTAACTTTTCCGGTTTTTATGTATGACTTATAGATAGATAGATAGTTTATTTAACCACGTTACATATAAGAATGTTTATGGCAGGTCAGATTTTGTCACAAACAGTACAATACAATAGTTCTTACACATTAAAATGACATAACTTAACAAGAATAAATATAAGATAAAAGATATAACACATCAGTACCAAAATTGTAAGATCACATTGATGAACAAATGAAGGACATATAAAATCCTATGTTTAACATGAGCAACAAAGAAAGACTGGCAGACACCCTGTAGTCTTGACTTTAAGAGAGTTGGCTTTCAGAAGGTATTCCGATACACTGTAGAAACAATTTTCGAGTAGAAATCTTTTGATTGTTGTTTTAAATTTTTTGAATTCTAGGAGCTTTACTGATCTATCTAGAGTATTGTATAAATTTAGATTCAGCGAGTTTTGGTCACTTGCGACCAATCTGTGCCGTGGTAATTTAATCAAGTCAGCTGATCTGGTATTGTGATTGTGTAGATCTGAGTGCTTAGAAAATGTGCCCCTGTTATTATGTACTTCCAGTAAAGTTGTGAATATATATAGGGTAGGAAGTGTCATTATGCTTAATTCAATAAAATGGCGTTGGCAATGATCTCTATAGCCAAGATTTGCCAAGATTCTTATTGCCTTTTTCTGTGATCTGAAAACCCTTATTGCTTTACTGGAGTTACCCCAAAGAAGAATGCCGTAGGATATTACCGAATGAAGAGGAGAAAAGTATGTGATCTTGAGAACGTTCATGTTAGTAACAGGTTTGAGTTGCCTCAATACAAATAGGACAGTAGATAATTTGCCAAGCACATATTCCACATGGCTAGACCAATTTAATCGATCATCAATTCTAATACCCAATAGTGAAATATTCTGCCCTCTTTGATAAAGAGGATTTGAAGAGACAATCAAATTTTGAGTTTTCTTTTCATTTAGTTTGAGTTTATTTCTCGTGAACCAGATTTTTGCCTCGTTTTTTTTCCTGTTCCGCAACTTTAGGTAGAGTATCGTATGATTTACCCGAGCATACTAGTGTGGTGTCATCAGCAAATAAGACGCATTTTATCGGTGCAATAGCCTGACATAAGTCGTTTATATACACTAAGAAGAGAAATGGTCCAAGTACGGATCCTTGAGGAACACCATGTTCAATTTTTTTGCTTATTATATGGCTATAATATTCATACTAACTTTTTTAAATTTCAGGTGCTCATAAATTCTATTTGTGGTTGATGTTTTTTGTTGTTCTTTAATTACTTTTGGTAAGCAAATATTATTTTTGCGAAAGGGTATAATACTTGGCAGGCAATATTGTGGCTCAATAATTATTTTGATGCTCATTTACACACCCAAATAAAAGATGTTATCAATATGTAGTGGAAATACTTAACTTATTGAAAGAGCTGAAAATTCTGTTCATTTCTGTACATTTAATGAAATAATGATGAGAGAACATTTCCAAAATTAATTTTGGTAATGAAGGAAATTGGAGCGATGATATTAGAATCGAGTACTGCTTGATGTTATTTTGTAAAATGAGTATTTAATTTGTATTATAAATCATTATTTCACAAAAACTTTATGAAAATAGATGAATAAGGCAGACGATGATGCGGGAACTTTTCATCAAAGGTATATTCAAATGAATATATATAGAGTACGAAATAAATCTCTCAGTCAAAAATCGTTCTCTTTTATTATCTGTCTCCTTTTTGTGCAGATTATAAATGACAATAAAAAAAGGATTGTAAGGTATGTTTTCAGCTTGATTGAAGGGAATTCGACCAAAAGGACTAATTTTGAACGGTCTGTTTGAAATTGATTGCCCCACTTTAGGCGACCATAATTCAAGAAAGGTTGTAGAAAACACATGTAGAACTTATTTGACCAAGTATCAAGTCTCTAGGTTGTGTGCTTACAAATTACACAGAATTTTTCTGAAAAGTACTCATAAAAATAGGTTTATGGTTTTTAGGGCCCAACCAAATGATCTGCTGAACAACCTTTTCAATTTCCGCCTATCTTGTGGCCATGCTCTATTTCCCAAGATAAGAACTTCATGCTAAAGTGCACTTATCTCGATGCATTCAAGACAGGAAAACAATCGTGCTACGTAGAAAAACGAACCGTTTGGAGGTTTCCCCCGCCTCAGTCAATTGTCGGATTTTCAAGTGTGGAACATCATTAGAATGGTACTGCAAAGATCTTTTCAACAGTGTGTATACTTAGTGTAGGATTGACAGTTCATAGGAGCCATATAGGATAGATCAGTGATGTTTGTGTTTTTTTTAAACAAATAATTTATCGCTATAGCTTGAAGTTCAATATTTGTGTCCGCGATGCCAGTAGAGAACCTCTATTCTCAGATCATGCCTATTAACACGCTACAGCACAAGTAGTAATACAAAAATAAGTTTTCAGTTAAGTGAACAGAATGTAGTTTTTACTACTTCCTGTTACATACCGTTTTCCACATACCTCGGTCAGTGAAACACATTTAAAATTTCACTAGAGAAATATCATCTACCGTGAATATGCAATAATATCTTGCTATTATTGATAACAAAATTTGTATTGACAGTCTGCTCAAGAGTCATACGATATGAAAAGTATTCAAATTGTTATATACCACCTCTAGTCTAATCAACAGGTGCTTTTTTGTTCAAGTTTTTTCAGCGGTCTAGGAAGAATATGTGCAAGGTGTCATCGTTTGATTTGAAATAGCATGTAGATATTATTTGAAAAAATAAAGTTCTTCTTGCGAAAATTATAAAAATTATAAATAATTTACTGAGAAACAAAACGAGGGATTCAATTTTTTACAAATATCTCAAAAACCAATTGAGATTTTTGACATTTAAAAAAGGATTCAAAAGGAAGAGGAAATTTTCCAAAGAAAAAATTTTACTCCCGGAACAGTAGGACCAATATTTATAATTTTCTCAGAGGGGTGAAAATATGGCCAAAAACGGGGTAATCTGACTTGCGCAGGTCAAGCCCATTTGAGACACTTTAACAATAAAATTTATATAACCATACTAAATATGAAAATTATGAAATGAAAAAGTTCAGGCACTAACTTGATTGGCGAATCAACAATAAAAATTTTTATAGCGATTTTTCAATCAGTTATGAAATTATTAATTAATAATTTTATGCTGTTTGAACATGAACATTGCAAATGCGATATCTGTTAAACTATAGAGTTGAAATTTTTATTCTTTCTTGAAGCTATTTATCAAAAGCTTCAAAATAGATCCCTGTTGAAAAATTAATAATTTCAATGATTCGCTTTTTATTATCGGAAGCTGCATAGAAATGATTTTTTTAAATTTTCATTGTTCGAAAAACTGTTTGAACAAATGCGTTGTTCATAAGAGAATTTAAAATTTTTTTCATTATTTATCAAAGTTTTTAATTTTGCAACTACATGAACTGTTAATAAAAAAACTGAAATATTAAAACTTTTGAATTTTTTCAACTTGAATTTATTCTGAAGTCTTTCGAAAATAGGTCCAAGAAAGGAAAAACATTTCCGATCTATAGTTTAACTGATATCACCCGTGTAATGTTCATGTTCAAGCAGCAAAAAATTATTAATTAACTTTTGCATAAACTGATCTACATATTATTCCGAATCGCATGACATCCTGCTTATATTTCTCTGAGACTGCTGAAAAAAGTTGAATTAAAAAGCACTTTTTGTCTAGACTACTGGCAATGAATTGGGTAACAAGATATTACACCGCAGAAAAAAATTATATTAGAGCAAACTTTTTCATTGACTAATTGTGAGGAAACTTTGATGGTTTGATGTGATTGCTCACTAATCGTTCGCGAGCAAATTTCCAAAACATCTACATGCACACATCTTTTAATAACACTCATTGTTTGCAATTGAGTTATTTCTCCCTCCAAAATCAAATTGAAGAAGTTAATATGGTAGATCCAACAAGTAAATTCGATTTAAAAAACTCTGTGCATTTCTTATGAATATGAAGACGAGAATAATCTCGAGTATCTCAAGGTCAGAAGAACTAGCATTTTACTCAATGAAAACAAACTGAATGAAACTTCAAAGTTATTCGATAATCATCGTCACTTTTTGGACGTAAATATTACAGCTGCTTGCTTTGATGAATAGCCATAAAGTATTTTGGTTTCATTATCTAAAACAAACTTTTTCGGTGTAAAAGTTTGTTATTTCACGAAATTCATTCAGCGGTATTCTGACATCACAAGCAGTTAATCTCATGTAGGTAATAAAAAAAAGCAATCAAACTGTTATAGTGTAACTACGTGGTCACTTTTATCGCTGTGTTGTAACAAAAGAGACTGTAAAAGTAATTACTTTCCACTATAATAAACCCATTTGGGAATTATCCCCCTATAATTGTAAATTTAAGCTTTTGCCTTCTCAATCAAAATAAGAGTAGCTAAACAGGGTGACACATTTCGAATAATCTAAATAAAATACATACCCGAATGAACAGTCGTGAGTTTCACTATAATAATGAAATCCTTGAATATATTTTTCATTTTCTTCCAGATCTTTAGGACATCGAATATTTTTCAATAATATGGTCCCATAAATACTTTCGATACAGCTAAATAGTATATGCACTGTATTGAAAATCAACAGTGAAGTGCGAAGGTAGTTTTTAAAATCGCTTTATACCTACTGCACCCCAAGTTTTTGATACTTGATATACAGGGTGGGCCATCCATAACTTTCCACCCCGAATTTTGAACTTTGGGATGGAATAACGAAAAAACGCTCAGACAGGTCAAATTTTGTTGAAAGGGGGACAAATAAGGGTGTTCAAATGAGTTTGATATCACCACCCCTCTAGCCGCAACCCCTAATAGCTCTCATTTTTGAATAGGGAAAAGAGGTCGAGCAGCACCTTGTTGGAAAGGCAATTCAATTTCCTGCATGAATGTATTTTTTTTTCATCGATTTATCATTATACAGTGTGACTCAGTATTTCATCAATTACTTTCACACGCCGAATTTGGATCTTTGAGATGGAAAAAACGCTCGGACGGGTCAAAAAATGAATTCGATATCACTACCCCTCTAGCCGCTACCCTAACAGCAATTATTTCAATTAAAACGAAAGTGCACGATTTACTTCGTAAATATTATTGTTTTCACGTTTTCAGTTATTGTCTCAGTGATCGAGAAATTGCAAAAAAAAGGCGGCGATAACAGATTTCGTTGATATTGAGACGGAGAAGCTGTTTGTCACACTTACGTCCTGAACTTGGTCAGAAAGTTTAGAGAGGCGGACACAGTTGTTAATTTGAAAAAAGAAAATTTGAATCGTGTCCGAAATGATGATGTGGACACAGGAGTTTTAGGACATTTCGTCAATGATCCTACTTCAAGTACAAGAGAAATGGAAGAAATATCTGGAATATATATAAATATATATATATATATATATATACATATATATATATATATATATATATATATATATATATATAAAATAATATATATCTAATATATAAAATTCTCGTATCACGGTGTTAGAAGTTAAACTCCTCCGAATTGGCACGACCGATTTTCATGAAATTTTGTGTGAATGTCGGGTAGGTCCCTATTTTTCATTTGTCAAATTCCTCCGAAATGGGTCGACCGATTCTCATGAAATTTTGTGTGCATATCGCCTAGGTCTGAGAATCGGACAACATCTAGTTTTCATCCCCCTGAATGTTGAGGGGTAAATTTTGTTTCAGACAAAATTTTCTGTTCTATTTTTTCTATGATACAGCATTCAAATATACATACAACCCTAAGTTTTCACTCCTCTACGACCAACCCTTATTTTTTATTCGTTAATTAAAATCTTCAATTTTTTTGGTAAGATTTTTATTTTTATTTTATCATGACTTAGAATGAAGAAATTCATATTACTCTCAATTTGAACCCTTCTACGATCAATGCCTATTTTTAAATCGCGATTTTTATTTTTTTTAAATTTTATCCACAGATCCAAAATAGAGTTGCAAGATGGCAATCGAATCAAAGGCCTCGGTAGACCAAGCGGTAAGGTGCACCGCTTGTAAACCGAGGATTGTGGGTTCGAGTCCCACCTTGCTCTTGGGTGTTGTATATGTCCGATATTTAGTGGTGATAGATATAAGATAAATTGTTGGGTAATGTACATCGTTTACACGCATGTTGCTAGGTATGTAGTACATTTATTCCGCAGCTTCAATAAATTCAAATAAAAATGAATGAGTGTATTATCTACGTTATATAAGTTATGGAATATGTGATTAACAAAAAATACTCGTATAATTTAATAATCCAAGTTGAACAAAATTCTGGGATGTTATGAATATGACGGTGTATGAATCAAATGTAGTTTTCATTTTCATTGAAGTGCACGTTTTGATCTCAGTTGTCACAGATGTTCACTTGTTAGCAGAATTAATGGAAATTTCAGTGTATTTTCAGCCTGGAAATTCGACTAGAAAAAAATTATGATAATGAATTTTGACAATCATTTTTTCGATTGATAAATGCTCGATTTCCTCAGAAAATTGAAATTTTTCAATTTCCCAAAGTTTCCCCTAATATAACTAAGATTTAAATTTGATTCGTAAAGCGGTTGAAGAATTTTAATTCTATACACTATAAAGTTTCACTTCCACACAGCCTATCAAGAGATTCCATTCTTCATCAGTTCTGCTGACACAAAATAGTAATTGGCAATTAGGTGGCCTGTGTAAATATCAGTGATGATAATTGCATTATGGTTTTATAGCCATCAATGTCAATTGGAACAATTAGCAAGGGCAGTATTGTCAAATAAATCAACTGGAAAATATAGTGGAAATTTCAGTTGAGTCAGTACTCTGAAAGGTTAATCAACCATTTCATCTGAATATTACAAGGGTGACTAAACTGAAAACTTAATATTACCTCGTTGAGTCTTTCATTTGAAAAGGACGAGAGGTGTCGTAGGATACCCATCTGAAACGAAGTTCCTGTCATTATATAGTATATTGAATAGCAGGCACAATAAAAAAAAATTACAAAGATTGAGAGTAACTCAATGGAAAAAATGAAAGAATAAAACTTTAATCCATAATTTCCTCAGAATGTATTCAAATTAACCCTCTCGGTCACGAATTAAAACTATTGGAGCGAAAAATCTGAAATTTACTGTGATGCAACTTATGATTTTTTGAAAATTTTTGATGTTAAATTCAGATTTTCAAAATGCTCCGTTTAGGCACTATGACATGTCCCCAATTGAGGACATCATGAGCTGATGCGCACTATGAAATGTCCCCAATTGAGGACATCATGAGCTGATGGAAGACAAAAAATTTTCAGAAATATGTTCAGAGGGTAAAATATTAATATGTTTCATTAAAATAACATTGCAGGGTATGGTATTTCATGAATGGTCCATTTTCAAAGTACTAAAATGTATCAAATTTAACTTTTGCAGAAATAAAATAAAAGTGCTGTTATATTTACCTAGATGTTGCGTTTACCGCTAGCTCACAATGTCCTCAAATTAGGACACCACTTTCAAAAATCGTTGATTACAATATGCACAAACATCACCAAACACAATTACTTTGGAACAACTCTACACTTATTGTGAACGTGAACAAACAGTTTTCAGATACGTGGTCTAACGAATATAACGAACAAAAAAATAAACAGTAGATCGCTACACTGCTGTCACAGCTACCCTACGGAAACCTATATTTCAAATGAATGAATTTTTTTCCATCAGCTTGTAGATGGCAGCACATATATTCATTTGGAAGTATATGATGTCCACAACTGAGAACAATGTGACAGAGAAGTAAGAGCAAGCGGCACTTCACAGGAAAAAATCCAAAGTAGGTTGTCCTCAATTGAGGACAAGGTGAGCGAGAGGGTTGATAGTATATTATTCAACGAGCACAAAATGATTGCTATTTTACACGAGGGTGAAGTTTGCGACACGAGCCGCAGGTGAGTAAGGTAAAATCAACAAATTATATACAAGTGAAAAATAAAATATGTTCAAGTGCGGTAATACTCATATATGACATAATAATTTTGATATTACCCTAGATAATCTGCCCTAATATTTTGTGATTGGTGATATTCCAGTTGATTTAACGAGAACAAATTTTTGTTTTTGTATTGAATTTTAAACTTTGAACCGATATTTTCTATACACTCGTAGTGACAATTTCAATTTGATCTAACTACTTTCTATAACGGTAAACAACAAATTTCTTCATAATTATTTATTTTTTTTGCGAATAAATATTATTTTGTTTTTCAGCTTCTTAATAGTAAAAACTATAGAAAGCTGAAGACTGTTAATTCAATTTGAAATATTTAATAAGAGTGTACGATAAGTCTTAACGAGGTTAGATTCTCTTCTTCAAAATACATTCTGCATTTGTTTTCCAATGTACAAGGTACATTCATAGAAGTAAAAACATTGAATTATTTCAAAAACATATCTATCATTTTCATATGGTCTATATAGTTAGCAAGAATGTTGTTGATTTAACCTTAGATACGGTTGATATAAATACACTCATTATGCCCTAGGGCGTAATGAACGGGCATAATGGATCATAGCGCCCGCTAATTGTAAGAGGAGAAATGGAGCAATTTCCATTGATTAAATACTTCGTAATCCTTGTCGTATACGACTCTCGATTTCTCCGGCAATGAATTATTCGCAGCTTTGGATGAATTTTCTATGATATTCTTGGGTCAATTAATTTTCATTTCCATTAGTTCTATAAGACTACACAAAGAAAGCAGCAATGACATTCACTAAATATGATGACAAAAATATCCACAAACGTCAAAATATCAACAAATGACATGCCTTCTATGAGAAGAAAAATGGAAAGTATAGGAGCAATAAACCAATTTTAAAATCGATTTTTCATTATAAAAAAACTATTTTTTTTGTGAAAAATAAAAGCTTGTATGCACCACGTACGTTACTAGATACTAACGCCCATCGGGCGTAAGGATCTATATAACGCACTTGGTACATAAATAACTATTTCAGTCTTGGTTTTTATATAATATACTCAGGATACTAATTCAATACCTTCTGTAAGCAGCCATACCGATCGTAAGGGCCAAACACACACACACATTAAGTGTCTCTATGAGTATGACCTCAAGGACGCGATTAAACAGACGACTGCGTCGATCTCTCTTCTATACTTACTGTCTACTTTATAGCCTGCTCTATGTTTGAGTATACGTTTTAAGCAGGTTTCACTTTGAAAACCTGCTTATTAAAATGGGTGCGATCAGTTGGACCTAGGACAAAGATTTTTGTTTCATGACTTTTTATTATAATATAATATATATTTACACCATAAAGAGCGCAATTTTGAAGTAATAGGGTTGAAAGTTTGTAAATAGGTAGTTTCGTATGATGTCTTGGATGGGATTAGTTTTAGTTCGAATTGGTTTGGGGGGTTAACCTCATGGGGGAAGAAATAAATCTTGTTTACACGATAAAGGGTGCAATTTTGAAGCAATAGGGTTGAAAGTTTGTAAAAAGGTAGTTTTGTATGATATCTTGAATGGGATTGGTTTTAGTTCGAATTGGTTGGGGTTGAAACAACCATTATCAAAAATTATTAATTTTTACAGTATTTTTTGAAGAATATATAAAAATCAGCCCTGACAATTTAAGAAGAGTAAGTTGAGTTTTTGCCCACCTGGTACCTGGAAATTGGCCGTCGGCCCAAGTTGGCAAGTATGCATACACTGAAGGTACATACGAACGCTACTTTATCCTGCACATATAATTTCTGAGAAAATAATTAATGTCTAGGAGCTCTGGGATCTTGCTCTATAACATCAATCGAATTCATGTATAAATTCCAGTCTTCTAAGTCAATTTGGAATAGCGCAATGATCGAATGTCCTCAAAAACGCTTGAAATTACAACAAAAATATTGCGGCGTAGAAATAAATCTACTGAAACCAGCAGTGTGCAATTAACTAACATCAACTCAATCCACCTACTAATTTTCAATTTTCTTATTCTAATTCAATGACCAGAAGCTACGGAAGTGATCAACACAAGAAATCACGAAAAAAAAAGAAACAGTTGAAACGACAACAATGCACTTTCCTATCATCAACTCAATCCACGCAGGAAATTTTGATTTTCCAACTCATAAACATGACGGAGATCACAAAAAATAAGTTCATACTACCCAGTGGCGCTTTTGTAACATTAGTTTAATCTACCTATTCTACAATTTTCAACCCTCTTTAATCATTTGTAGGAGGTTTGGAGGTGCAAAAATTCATCAAAAATAATTTTTTTAAAGCTTCCTGCACTCTAAAAAGTACCTGGTAGAAAGGTGAATTTCCCATTTACCAACCACTTACCAGCCTAATGTTTGAAAGTGACAAAATTTTCACTCAATTTACCCAAATTTTGATAAAACATTATTTTGTGTAAATGTATGATATACCTTGATTCTCATAATTTAATATGTTAAACTAATCTAATATGATTCTCTAATAAAAATTTCAGGGCTCTAGATGTGATAATTATGAAAATATATATTTTGAATTCGAAGATTTGTTGCCAAATTTTCCAAAAAATTATTTTTATTTTGAAAATGGCATCAAGATAGGTACCTATGTTATA
>JARQZK010000145.1:130000-177290 GCA_030704885.1 Cynegetis impunctata
ATTTCTTACAAATTATAAATGTCACAATAAAACTCTTGTGAGTAAAGAAATGTAAATGATTACCTGATGTGAAAATTTGTCTGGGGTTATCCCAAATAGCAGTTACTTTATCTCAAATATTTAGCTATTTACATTTGATTATTATTTGATATAATATACGTTACCTGTATGTGACATGAAACTTATTGTTCATGGTGTTATATTTTCATCTATCTAATATGATTAAAAAGTGATGTCTGTATGATTTTTAGACTAAGATTTTTTATGAATCATTTTTCAGTTCATTAGATATCTAACTTTAAAATAAAGTCACATGAATTCAATAATTTGTTGAACCTTATCCTTGTTTCAGGTGCACACATTTCTGTGACTTCACCCCCTAGTGTTACGTAACATATGTTGTTATTTTTCGTTACAGTTGAACTTGAGAGTTTAAGTCACACTTTGTTGACATGTTGTAAATCCTTTCGCGTGTTTCATGTTGTTGACACTTTATTTATTTTAGTTTCTTCGGTTTTAATGTCCTACGAATGAATTGATTGAGGACCACTTAACTTAGTTATTATCATACTTTAAATATTGAGTAAAAAGGTGTGGGCAGCAGAGCTTTTCCACTAAGGACGTATTCTCCCTTAATCTTCAGGAATTTGAAATTGAGACATTTACGAAGAGATGAGTACTAAGTTTTTATACCGCTAGATTTTATATATATAAATCTAATATGAATGATATTCTTTGTTTTATCTAATTTGTAATCGTAATTAACCAAATATTGTTTCTCTGGTTGTCTTCATAGTCGAATAAATCTCGTATTGTTTATCATTATCGAAAGGCGAGTGGGAGATGAGATATAGGAAGTTATTTGAAAGAATCAATTATAGTATCAGATTTCATAGAAAAATGGGGACACGTGTGATAAATATAATCAGGAATTTGCCACCTTGTATAGCTCCTTCTATACTAGGAAAAACCAATTAATCAAGCACATGTTTCCTGGTTCCGGACGACTGGGAATCTCGCGAGAAATATAATTAACTATTTGTGGTATTTTCCCCGAAATTAATACACTATTACACTGTAGATCTGGATATATATATATATATATATATATATATATATATATATATATATATATATATATATATATATGTATATATATAAACATATATATATATATATATATATACAGTGCTTTCATGATGAAAGGAACAAATTCATTAAAAAATTAGGTTTCCATTTCATGTTAAAATCCTCGGACAGGTCGATTAGTATTTTTATTTGGGCATTTTTCGCAATAAAAATTTTGTATACAGGGTGTCTCATTCAAGAGCTATGGCTTTGTCATTAGTTTTTTTAAAGGTAATACCCTGTATATTATTTCACTTTACAATTCTACGATAATTTCTTATCACTTTTTGTGAACATACCATATGCCTCAACTTGATGGATTCCCAGATTATAACGGAGATAGTGGAGCACCTGGAGATTTAAAATGTGGATTAAAAGTACAAAAAAAAATTTTGGTAAACATTGTCATTAAATCTGAAGAATGAAATTTCACATGTACCATCTGAATTCATTCACTGGTGCTGTATAGTCCGCAGTTTTCACGTTTTTAACGCTCCAGGCACTACACTACTTCATTGTTTAAGAAAATGCAGTTACTTGAGAGAGAACGTATTGAAGTACTTATGATGATTGGTTTTGGAGATAGGGTGCGTTCACAAGAAGAAGTCTGCAATTTATTCAATGAAAATCATCCTGATCGTCCGCCAATTACTAGATCGACAATCAGCAAAATTGAATCAAAATTCAGGAGATACGGCCACGTTAGAGATTTACCTAAAGGAAGACCACCGAGAGTATCTGAAGAAACAGTGCTGAACGTTCTACTAGAAACCCAAGATAACCCTCATACATCCATTACTACAATTTCCAATAATTTCAATTTATCAGTAGGGTCCGTGCATGAAATACTTAAGGTAAATAAGTATCATCCCTATAAAATTAAGCTGGTACATGAATTATTAGAAGACGATTTTGACCGCAGAGTACAGTTTTGTGAGCAGATTCTTGAAATTCATAATCAACATCTAAATTTCATTTACAAACATAATTTTTTCTGATGAAGCCACCTTTACTTTAAATGGCCACGTCAACAGACCAAAACTGTAGGTATTGGGCGACGAGAATCCTCATTGGATGCAAGAATGCCACACACAGCGGCCTCAAAAAATTAATACATGGGCAGCGATTGTTCGAAATCGTATAGTTGGTCCCTATTTTTTTGAAGGAACACTAAACGGAAAGGACTACTTGAACTTTCTCCAGTTCGAACTCATTCCGGCTTTAGCTGTTTTGTTTCCTAAGCCACAAGATCCTGACATACCTAATAACGAGATATGGTTTCAACAAGATGGGGCACCTCCTCACTATTCAATCGCTGTTCGACACTTTCTTGATGCTACTTTTCCCAACAGATGGTTAGGTCGGTGAGGTCCGATTGAGTGGCCGCCAAGATCACCGGACATAACCCCATTGGATTTTTCTTATGGGGTTATTTGAAGTCTAAAGTTTATTTGAATAGACCAAATAATATTGATGATCTAAAAGAGAGAATCAGGCAGGAAATAAGACTTATCAGTCCAGAAGTAATTGAAAATGTGCAACGGGAAACATTGAATCTACTTCAAAAATGTCTCGAAGTAAACGGACAACAGATTGAACATATGTAAAAATTAAATTAGTAATTACATTTGTGTGTTTTCATATCGTACCTCTCATTACCCACTATCTCCGTTTCTGGCAATCCATCGAGTTGAGGCATATGGTATGTTCACAAAAAGTGATAAGAATTTATCGTAGAATTGTAAAGTGAAATAATATACAGGGTATTACCTTTAAAAAAACTAATGACAAAGCCATAGCTCTTGAATGAGACACCCTGTATACAAAAATTTTATTGCGAAAAATGCCCAAATAAAAATACTAATCGACCTGTCCGAGGATTTTAACATGAAATAGAAACCTAATTTTTTAATGAATTTGTTCCTTTCATCATGAAAGCACTGTATATATATATATATATACATATATCAACTGAATATCTAGAATTGTTCAGATACTTGATATAGAAAAACGATAAAGGAAATATCAAACTTTTTTTCGCAATTTGTTTAAAATGGTAATTTCATATATTTAATTAATTATGGTTTAGTGCTTTAGAGCCTCTACGAGTTCTTAAGTTCCGTATTCTCTTTTTTCAAACTATGATCTATTGAATTCATTGAAATAAATTGATAGGCAATACTTATATACACTACTACATATATTATTATAGCTGGGAAATAACGATTGAATTCGTTATCAACACGTATAGAAATTGAAACTTCCTACACATGCTAGTACTATTCAGTGAAAAGTGCTCTCTAAACTTACGTTCTATTCATCAAGAAGTTAATATAAATTATAGCTTACGTTATGTACCATCAATTTCAGTGACTGTACCAAATATGGATGACTCAACTCAACAACGACCCAAATTCTAAGAGATTTTGTGTTAACACATAGCAGATGCACACGCTGAAACGGGGCGTATGAATAATTCCATCTTTCATTCAATTTTAACTAACACGAAAGTGGTTTTAGAATTACTTAAATGAATTTAATATCAGATGAGGACGGACGACTTTAGATATAAATGAGACTGGAATTAATAACATAATAATAACCACGTTCACACGCAACCTCAATTCAAATTAATTTGAAATATTACAATCATTTTATCACATTGGAGTCTGATATATTTTTCCCGTACAATCGTGTCTCTTTCAAGCTTTTTGTGAAGAGAACGACAGCCGAGATAGTTCCTGTAAGAGTTACCGGAGGGCCGGAGAGTAATGAAAAAAAATGAAGGACCCTACTGCGTAGCACTAGGAATGATAAAACCCCTCGGCGCATGAGCGTGTCGTCAATATTTTTTTAATGTATTATATAAATTAAATAACAATGAAAGTCGATTTTACGACTGAAATGAAGGAAAGTTGCAATAAATGTATTAATAATTCGATATTACGAATAAAATCCGTGAAAATTTAGCAAAAATATCCTATCCCGGTTCATTTTGGTGCAAATTACGAATCAAATTGATAAGATGGGAAGCAGACACAGACGCAGAATTGTTTTTTTTAATTGACAAGACAAGCTCTACATCTTCAAAAATTTGATAAGAGCAGACACATATTGAATTCTCAGAATATTTCATTGAGATCTAATACGCGATAGCATCATCAAAAAAAAGTCTTAGAGAAATAGATGCTAATATTATGTCAAGAGTGTTAGATAGTTATATTGGATATAATATATCATGACCAGATATATATATATATATATATATATATATATATATATATATATATATATATATATATATATATATATATATATATATATATATATATATATATATTTACATCAAGACAACAAAATTTTAAAAAATGAAAATCCAGATCTGGAACGATTATAATACAGTGTAAATGGTTCATTGTTTTCGGGGAAAATACCACAAATAATTATATTTCTCCCGAGATTTCCAGTCCTCGGGAACCAGGAATCATGTGCTTGATTAATTGGTGTTCCCTAGTATAGAAGGAGCTATTCAAGGTGGCAAATTTCTGATGATATTTATCACACGTGTCCCCATTCTTCTCTAAAATCTAAAACTATAATTGATTCTTTTAAATAAGTTCCTCTATCTCATTTCCCACTCGCTTTTTGATAATGATAAACAATGCTAAATTTATTCTACTATGGAGACAACCAGAGAAACAATAATATTTAGTTTGTTACGATAACAAATTAGATGAACCGACGAATGTCCTTCATATTAGATTTATATAGGTACATAAAAACTGGTGGTATATAAACTTAGTACTCATCTCTCCGTAAATTTTCCAATTCCAATGCCCGATTTCACCAACCAGATTTGAGAAAGTTCCTACCAAAATAATTCCAACGATATATATATATATATATATATATATATATATATATATATATATATATATATATATATATATATATATATATATATAAAAGAGAAAAATACGTTGTGAAACTCATTCGAAACTGATGATTCATCAGATTAATCAACGGAGCTAGTTTCATGGGAGTCGATCCCATGGAATTCCCACTCATCCTTCAAGGAATAATTTCAGATAGTTCGACATCGTCGCCACATACGATGAAAATACTGAACAGACTTTTTCGCTCTTCATCGAGCTCATCGTTAGTGAGTGTGCAACGATATCAAATTCACATAGTTTCTAAGAAAGGCACTAATAACATACAAACAAATCATAGCGCCATCCGTCGGAAACCGATAGGTATATCACTCTAGACCAAACATAAACGCCAATCGGAGAAAACTCATGTCACTTCATACCGATGGATGACGGTGTGATTTGTTCGCATGTCATCAGTTCTCTTTCTTAGAAACTATATGTGGATTTGATCTAGTTGTCGATTTAGTCGATGGACGGGAGATTACAGAAAAGCTCGTTGAAGAGGGAAACAGACTGTCTAGTGATTTAATCGTGTGTGTCGAATTATCTAATCTAACCTTCTCACTTAAATGATGAATGGAATGCCGTCAAGTCTATGAAACTAGCTGGAGGGTTGATTCCATTAGTAATCAATTTTTCAAGTATGTACAAGTAGATACAGATATTATCAAATTTTGATATTTACAAAAGAAAATCATAATCTGTAGTTGATATACTGAAGGCATAATTCACTTTTACTGCACTTGAAATCATATAACCAATATAACAACAGTATAATGATTTATGGCGTGGAGTAACCTCTTTAATCCAAAAGTCAATGTATAGTACTCATCTCTCCCAATATTTTATCATAGTGTGACAGATAAAGCAAGATTATATTTACAAACAAATAGAAAAACGCATAAAATTTGAGATTAGGTTCTAATTCCGTATTATATTTGAATTTCATTAGTGTAAATTATATGAATAGACAAAAATCCTGATGAGAGTCTTAGTATCATAGACTATTTACACAAGTAGAAAAACCAAGTCAAATTATGTTTATGAAAGAGAAACTGAATGAATGTTCATCAAACTACATCAATAAATTTCATCCACATGAGTTTGCTTTATTACAGTTAATAAAAAATGTAAATTTTGGTTGAAAAACTCAGATAACGGGTTTGTTATCTCTTGTTTACTGATATAATTATGTTAATGTCAGAGTGAAAATTAAAAAGCGAAGTATTAGTTATCATATTTTTCATTGTTTTTATGAATATATTTTCAACAACACTTTTGTCAGTATTACAAACTTCTGTGATTAATTTAGGAAGATCCAAAAAAAAATTCAATAATTTAAATTAATCAAATAACTTCCAAAAGAACAAGAACGAAAAAAAAGCATTGCTTCGAACTTTAATGAAGAACTATAGAAACATCACATCAACCCAAAATCATCAAAGATTATATTAATCTTATGAGAAATTAGTAATGTTACTAACTCGGCGAGCAGTGAGTAGTCCAATCTCTTCTTTTAAGTCGTATTTTCCCTATTTACCTATTGCACTGTATCAAAAGTCAACACGTATGGAAGTGGATATTATATTCGGTTTAGAAGTCATGGGTCACGATTTTTGACATGTATATATATATATATATATATATATATTTTTTTTTTTTTTTTTTAAATTTTTTTTTGCTGGACATCTGAACATATCCATTTAGCCCTCTTCAGACTAAATGAGCTGAAATTTAGGTGAATTAAGTCAAAATGCTTGCATCTTCAAACTTTAGACAGAGAAAGATACATGAGCGGAAATCAAACCAATGGCAAAAAATTCAGAAACAAATTATCAACAAAATATAGAAAACTGAACTTCTTGATGCAGGCAATAATCAGAGATAAAGGAAGGAATATTAGTCAGTTAGGTACATCTATTTAAAACTATTTGTGATTTTCCACTCATGAAACTCAATCTTTGAACAACTGAAACTATAATACAAGTACTTTACTATAGGACACAATAATTTCAATCACTTAATGAGTAAGAGTTAACTTTCCACACAAGAAATTTGAAAATATTGGGGTAATAAGAAACTGATATTTGTTTCATATATGGATTATGTACATCTTGAGGAAAAAATCCACATTATGTTCTAGCAAAATGAACAATTTATTGAAAATGTTAAATTATTTTTTGTCATTAACAATATTTCATTCATGATTTCATTTGCTAAGCACTAACAGATTTTGCATTCTGCTGGTATAAAATGTGTGTCCGATCATAATGAAATTGGCGGATGCGCAAAATTGTGTGAAATAATTCCATATTATTTCATAATCGAATCTATTCAATTCATTTTGTGAGACTGGTATTGGATTACAAATTTTTAGTTGATGGTGACTTATCCCGAATTGGAATATGTAGTCTTTTGTACTGTATAACAATGAGTTCGGGGGTACACTATCTAGTACGTGTCTCCTACATCATATCGTCCAGGCAGAGATAGACTCATATGCTATTTCATGAATTGGCAGTTCGTTCTATATTGTTCGTATTCTTTTTCTTTCAGTGTTTGATGAAAGTTTTTTTTTTCTGACTTTTATATAAGGAGATGTTCTCATAAAAATAACTTTTTTAGCTTCCTGATGAAGTCTGCAATTGATAGACGAAAGCTCGATGTTTGAATAAAGCCGTGTCCGCACCGAGAGACGGCCGTGCCACGGCCGTGTGTCGGCCAAGAAGTTCAAAGCCACAACACATTTCCGTCACACGGCCGCATGACGGCCGTACTACGAGCGCGGTCGGTATTAGAAAAATTTGTAGAATGTTATTACAAAATAAATTTTAATTGATATATAATGCAAATTAAGACGCAGACACGAGATTATATGAGACTTTCGAGATAACTTTAAGAACGTCAAAATGAAGGTATATATCTACCTACAAAAATTCAACTTAGTATTTCTCATTCCGAGGTTGATCGCTAAAGTGACTGCACTATTTACTATTGTCTGTATTTTAAAATTAGATTGTAATACTCTTCTGTTGAATACGGTACCTTATTATTTCAAAATAGTGAAACTTAAGCGAAGTGTCGGTTTATTTTGAAGTTTAAACTATATTCTTAATGATATTTCACAAGTGATTCAATCTCAGGTATTAATTATTGATGCCCACATTCTAATTTAATAAATAGTTAAACATATCATAATTATACCACTTAAAAGCCGCATGCGGAAACAAAAACAACTTATCTTGATAATTGTTGAATGGGCACAGGTTTGAAAAAATGGTAGTAGTTTCAATGTGGGCTGACAAAAAATAAATTGACTAATATTCACAAACTTCGGAAACAAGAACTAAAAAACAATGTAGTAATCTTTCTTCGTCGTAGTATACTCGCAATATAGATAATAAAGTTTATGATTTGATACAAAAGTATACAATAGTAATAACAACAGATGCACAATATACAACATATCTTTATTTGAATTACCGAACTCGAGAATTGAAGATTGGACAGTAAGAAATTTTCAATACTATCGATTTTTCTAGGGAGAACAGAAAAATTGCCCACCCACCAGCTACGCTCTAGTCTCCATTTCTACTATATACCGAGAATCCATCGGAGAACGCACCGTGTCCGTCAAAAAGTACGGCCAGAGAACGCACCATGCCCTCCAAAAACAAGGCCGTGACACGGCCGTGTGTCGGTGCGGACATGTGTGGCTCAACCTTAAACAAGATATTAGTAGCACACTACATCGTTTTATTGGCTACCTCTAGTATTTTGGGGAATCTCATCTATTACTCTATTGCCTTGTTTTCTACCAGTACCCCGTTACTGTCCCTCATCCCTATATATATATATATATATATATATATATATATATATATATATATATATATATATATATATATATATAAAATATATATATATATATATATATATATATATATATATATATATATATATATATATATATATATATATATATATATATATATATATATATATAAATATAAATAAATATATATATATATATATATATATATATATATACCATCAAAAATATTTCGATAATCGTGGTCCAGGAGGTCTGAAACGGAATTGCTTACTACTGTCGCATCTCACTGTTCACTTTCGAAAAAGTGCAATAATTTAATATTTTCGGGGATAATACGACAAAAATTCTTGAAATCGCGATTAAGAAGGTCTGAAACGGATATAGAATTCAGTTCCGCAACTGACTGTTGACTTTCGATGCAGTGAAATAGTTTACTATTAACGAGGAAAATACTACTAATTATAACATCCTCAAATGTCTTCCGTATATTTTTGGAGTGACAATTATTTTGCTCGTTTTGTACAATGTGTTCAACGTGGTCTCTATTGTGTAAACGTAATTCAGTCTTTGTTACCATTTGAACTCGTCACGTTAAATTGGAACCACTAACTGCCTAATGAATAGCGGAACCGTGAATCGCTTATTGGGATAATGAACATTCACTGACCTTTTAGTGGCGACAGTAAACCCAAATACAGTGACTATGCTATCACCTCATTGCTATTTCAGAGCTAATCAATTATTTCGAACGAGATGAATAGAATGAATGAAATTTTTTATGAACCTACCTATTGAGGATTATTTCGTATCCATTAGATGAAAATTCAAGATCGAAATATGCAGCTTTTTTGCTCTTATTATATGCAGCCGCGGTTGAGAGAAAAGATGAAGAGATTTTTTAAATTTAAGTTTTTCCAGTTCCAACTTATAAATACGAAAGCAATTTTTGTCTAGGGCTTTTTGGATGGCATATGGAGCTAAAAACCTTTTTTTGAAAGGATTTTTCTAAAAATCTAGGATAGAGGGTTGAAAAAAACCCTCTTGGTGGTATAAACTTTTTTTTTCAAACCGTTGTACTTTAGATGTAGAGATTTATTGTTATTCATTTGGCTTCTCGGATTCACACAGATTGAGTTAAAGGGTTGACAATTGATGCGTGGATTGAATTGATAATAGAGGGTTACCTTTTGGGCAATCGATTGATTTTACTACAGCAAGTTGTATCTAGAAATTTTGTTCTATTTTAAGAATTTCGAGCATTTCACGTATCTACAGCCTAACCAAATTCAGTTAGGAAACTGATGAAAATTTTATTCGGATTCGCGAATAAGGAGGTTCTATTTGGTTGTTTCAAATGTTTTACTTCACTAATTTCTGTGTCAAAATTTCAAACGGTTTTGCAGTATTATTAGCTTTGTGCACTTCTTGAGCCATTTGTAATTGAATTAGGGAGTTAAGCATTTGTATGTGAAAAAGTACAAAAGTTAGGGGAGAATACGATCTTAGTGACGGAGCTCTTCTGACTACTACTGTACTGTTTCTTTCGTAATAACTGACATTGTTTTCATTACTTACGTTCTGAATTGATTTCCTGAATTAATTCACGCATCTCAATTTCAGAATCTTGGTAACTTTGTAATGGAGTAGAGTACTCCTGACAATATAATTCAATTAATCCCAAAGAGAAGTTTCGTGAAACAAAACTTTCTCCATGGTAGGATCTATAATAATATTAGCATTATGGTTCAAGTAACAGGCAACTAATAATATTTCTTCAATACCAATTTCAATACAAACTTCGATTTCAATTTGCAAAACACCCGTAACAAAACATTTTTTTGTTGTTGAAGAACAATCATGTTTGCCGTTTAAATACCATAAAAATCAGTGTTATTTTTGTTACTAACATAAATTTTCAAAATAATTCATGATAGGTATCAGGCAATTATTATTTTCATTGTTAATACATTTTCTCTGAATTATCAGGTTCATAAATTACTTCAAATTAATTTTTTTATTCTAAAAATAAATTTTATACTAATTGACGGTGATCAACGATTTTTTATCTTTATAACAAACGATGAACATTGATTATTAAAAATAAAAGTTGTAGGAATAATAAAAAATTCATCAGCAGCAGTACTCCGTTACTAAGGTTTTATTTTACCCTCAGTTCTATTCTTTTTTTTAATACAACTTCAACCTCCTAAGGGTACGAACAGAACGAGTAAGTCGAGGTGGAGGTGTAGCTCGCGGTGGATGCCACTAGTTAAATCTCGGTCGATGTCACCTGCACATAACGAGGAGGTTACCAGCGATGCTTAGTCGAGCCAGTGTTGCCTATTTAGCGACTTTGTCGCTAGATCCAGCGACATTTTGTTTGCTACAGCGGCTTGAATTATGTGTCTAGCGAGACAAAATCTAGCTACTATTCTAACGACTTCTACAGTTTAATTTAAAAAATAAATAAGTATTTTAACTATCTTCATAAGATATGTAATAAAAATCTATCTCTATATTCGGAACTGCGTTCCGAAATCGGATATCATTCTGTAGTCTAGTCAACAACTGCTTTTTTGCTCATTTTTTTTCAATAGTCTCGGAAAAACATGAACAATATGTCATTCGGTTCGGAATAGAATGTAGATGTTTTTTTGAAAAAAAACACAGTTCCGCTCACGAAATTTGTAAGAGTAGTTAACAATTCACTGAAAGATCAAAAAAAGGGTTTAGTTTTCTGCAATCTTCTTTTAGATATCAAAAATCTCAATTAGTTTTTGAGTTATTCGCAGAAAACCAAGCCCCTCTTTTGTTTTTTCAGTAAATTGTTTATAACTTTTACAATTTTCGCGAGCGGAACTTTATTATCAAAACATATCTACATTCTATTCCAAATCGAATGACACCTTGCTAATATTTTTCCGAGACTGCTAGAAAAAGTTGAACAAAAAAGCACTTGTTGACTAGAGTACTCACAAGTCTGTATTTTTCCTACTTGTAGAGTGAAATAGAATGCTGAAATTGAAAGGATATTGCCATGAACATAACGAAGCTTCGAAATCAAATGAGTCTGAAGTCATTAAACTCTACTTTTTTGATTAAATACTTTTTAAGAAGAACCAATAAAAGCTCCTATAATTACGAAATGAGTGATCTGCACAAATGCACAAATATTCAAAAAATAAACTTAATACCCGAAGGAGAAAAAAGCTGGCAACTGCAGTACTGTAGCGCACGAAATGTCAGACGCCACACGTCTTCTATGCGAGCTGCTGAGGGTGATGACAACACTGCCTTGAACGCACCAATCATAGCGAAGCATCCTTGTAGATCGCGCAGTAGCATCCATGTAAAACAAACTGATTTGATTCTCAAAAGCATCGCTGTAAACCTCCTTGGTGGCATCGCGCAAAACCTTCACCTCGACTTACTCGTTCTGTTCGTACCCTTATCAATTTGGAGGGGATACATAAAAACGAGGGTGGCTTTGAAACAAAGTTTTTAATACTATGTGACTCTTCCCACTAATCAACTTCATTCACGCAGAAATTTTCAACCTTCTTACCTAATCCTTCAAAGACCGTTTTTTTTAGATCCATACAGGTTGCAAAGAATCTTAGTAGGCTGAATTTCGGATATGTTCATATATATATATATATATATATATATATATATATATATATATATATATATATATATATATATATATATAAATATTAATACATATATATATATATATATATATATATTATATATATATATATATATATATATATATATATATATATAATTAAGTGAACTAGGACATTTATTTGAAACTAATCAAACAAACCTCCTAGCGGAGCTGGTTATAAGAGTTCACGAAGCATCGAAATATCCACATCTACCCTAGACGGTAATTGTTAGAACTGTTAATTGGTTTATCACAATCGATGAAAATTGATAGACAGACTTTTTGCCCTTATTGGGGCTCATCAGTATTATCCATCCATCGAAAGTGATAACCAAACTAACATTTCAAACGGTCATACATATTTCTTCTAGTAACTCCATGGCATATAAATATGACACAGCGCCACCAGTCGGAAACAATTGAACCACATCTTTCAGACAGACGAAGGTGGCTACTATATCTGCCAGGGTTAATTATATAATATATAATAACTTAATTTTATAACCACGGGCGTGTTTTCCTTTTAACACGAATAATTCTTACTTATATATATATATATATATATATATATATATATATATATATAAAAATATATTTAATATATATATATATATATATATATATATATATATATATATATATATATATATATATATATATAAGCGAGGGATAGTCTTTACTGGTTGGTTTAAGTACGGGGAGGTCTTGAGGGTGCAGTCAAACACAGGGCTTAAGGTCAATGAAAAATCTTTGTCATTTATGTCAAGCTTTCGGAATCTATTTTTATTGATACTACTACAATTAATATTAAAATAGATTAAGTCACAAATGTTTTTACGTCTAAAGTAAATTGTAGACTCCCTATTTAATGTTGTGTACGTTGATTTTATTCTAACCTCACGTTTGTAAGTATACTATAGTTTTTATATCTGACTGCCTGTTTGGGCAATGTCCAATCTTTTTTGTAGATCTGTCCTGATGAAGGAATAAACATAGATTCCGAAAGCTTGACATAAACGACAAATATACATATATGTATGTTTATCTGATATCAAAAAAATTTGATATCGAAGTCCACTCTGCTCACTTTCGATAAAGTGCAATAGTTTATATATTAAAGAAATCTATATAATAAGGTCTAAAATTTCGCTGATGGTGTTTCACGTAGGAAAGTCATTTGGTAAATTTTATTCAGAAGGAAAACATGATGTTTGATTTCATATAAAGTGTTTTGAAGTGTGCTCTTGAAGCTCTTGAAGTTGAAGCAATTAACTCAATCATCTTGGAAGAGATTGCTGTATGAGAAACTAGTAGACCTATCGATGAATGAATTCTTTTCAGACCTAATGATGAGCTAGTTATATAGAAATGTTTTTTGAGGTCTCAAATAACAAAAACTCTCGCATATATTTATATATATATATATATATATATATATATATATATATATATATATATATATATTTTTTTTTTTATATATATATATATATATATATATATATATATATATATATATATATATATATATATATATATATATATATATATATATATATATATATATATATATATATAACAGTATTCTTCGTGTTATCGATACACGTTCGTGGCAATCAAGTTAAGTGAACTAGGAAATTTATTTGAAACATTTACCGTCCAAGGTATATGGAGGCATTTTGATGTTTCAGGAACTCGTATAACCAGCTCCGCTAGGAGGTTTGTTTGATTAGTTTCAAATAAATGTCCTAGTTTACTTCATTATATATATATATATATATATATATATATATATATAAAATGAAGTAAACTAGGACATTTATATGTATATATATATATATATATATATATATATATATATATATATATATATTAGATACAAATTTACCAAGTGTTATAACTTAAATTGGCACCCCCTGAAATCTCCCATTTCGTCAAAGTTTGAAAAAAAAAGCTGAAAGAGGTCAATTTCCCATTAAAGGTGCACGGTTATATTTGCATCCTACTAAGGCGCATATTTAAACGGCAAGAGTGGTCGAGTGATACATAATCATGAAGTTCTTCTCTTTAGCATGTTTTTGAATGCACAACCCGGATGAACGCCGCGTTGATGTTTTCTAAAATCGCTTGAATTTTTGGATGCGTATTCCAACACTTGCAGGAGTCAACGTGTGGAGGCGATTTACTGAAGTGTGTGCGTTTTAGTTTTTTCTAACTATTGGTTACTGCAGTAGGTATTTAAAATAATGAATTAAATTCAGATTTCTCAACGTATTTCACATTGTTTGGGTTTTAATACCAGTATTAACATTCAGTACATTTGTATATTATGTACTAAAAGTGTTTGCAGATAATTTCATTAGTATGTCTGACTGCAGAACAATGTCCCGGGAATTTCTATGGGAATTTGTTGAGTTGTACAGGTGCCTAAGCTGCAAATAATTCAACCAAATGCTACAAATAGTACAACTGTTCTCTAAAATCAATAGTTTTCGAGGTGGGTTTCGGAAAGAAAACAAAAAACTTCTTTTTTAAAGAATTCCTTCCAGTCGCTAAATATCTGAGCAATGCAGTTATTGGCGATGTGTCTTGACGTTTTATTAATGGAGTAACCATTACCAAGAGTTACGAATAGCTTTTTTTTTAGAAGCCAACCTCAAGCCAACATGTAGACCAGATTTGGCGACGATTTTTATTTTACTTTTTCTTGCACAAGTGCATAAGTACCCGCCATTGCCACTAGAGCTGAGTATTCCTCTTCCTCAGACATCTTGCGAAACAGTTTGCTGGACTGGATAAAACTATGGTTTTGTCTTTGCAACCGTGACTTTTTTTCCTCAATTTTTTAAGATACCTGCTAAGGTTGCTGCAGGAGGAAACAAAAGACTTCCTATTTCAACACAATATTAAAAATTTTTTTCTAAATCTTGCCTAGTGCAACATTTCGATCGTGTTAAAAAGGCACTCTGCTATGAGTCACCTGTCATCTAAAAAAGTTTCGAAAATTTATCAGAGCAATTTCGCAAAATATCACCTGTTGTTCAATAAACAATAAGAGGAGAAGTCGTAGATTAGAAGTGATAACTATGTTTAGCGACCGATTCTATATTTAATTTTATTTAAATATCCTTGCCCTATAATTAACACCTTCTAAATTCTGAATAGGTATTTGTTTTGTCTTAATTGAAGCGATCAAAACAGAAATTATATCTCCGTTAATAAATCTAATCTTATCATGGCAAATTATATTTGATGTAATCATTATTTGCTAAATACCTCATATGGCATGCAGAACACAATAATGGTAAATGCATAAATGACGAGAGACGTCTGAACTCCTAACTAAATATTTATTTATATCAATGCCACATATTTTTAGAAGCCTCAGAAATCTTGAATAATGCTTAGTTGTTATTGATTCAAGTGAATAACACTCTTTTCGTGATTTATTTTTAGTTTAAGAAATTCTTCGAGTAATGTACATGCCTTCACAGTCTTCACACATACCATAATCAATGTTTTTCTTCTTTCTTGAAGTAAATTGATTCCTAGTTTAGCAACCTCCTGACACTTGATAGGCCACTTATTATACTTCAAGTCACAAAACAAATATCTATTTAAGTGGAAATTTATCATATCAAGAGTGATATGAAATATTACGAATTCATAAACAGGTTTCCATAACCCCTGTCATTTTAATGTGTAGATCGTGGATTTTAAGGTTTTGCTCACCCCGAATGGAGTTAAAAATAAGAAGTTTGTATGTAAAAAAGAACGAAAATGTGCAGAAAATCCGAACTTAGAGATGGATCTCTGCTTCTTAGGAGCTTTTTGAAATTTACATGTCGAGAATCACTCAGGCCCCCATTTTCAGTATTGATATGACAGTCGCTATGAATTACGGGTAATGGTGGTATCTGAATGCAGCACTGAATGGGATGTACGTTTAAAGCTACAAAAAATTATTTTCAAATACTAGTCATTTAAATAATCTATTACACAAATAGATGAATTTCAATAAATACAAACTTTGTAGTAACGATTGATGAAATTTCGAAATTTCAAACCTCTTTTGTTATTCTATTTATTTCATAATTTGATAATTGTTATAAATGATGATATTTTACTAGATGTAAACTTCCCTTCTTTATGGTAGACTATTCAATTCATCAAAGTACTTAGAAAATTTCTAGTGCTTCAATAAGAAATGAATTTATACTAAATACTATATCAATATACCAATTTTAGGTATTAGAAAAGCATGTATTGATTGAATTATTGTTTATTACATAAAGCATTATTTCTACTATAATAATCGATGCTAGTGTCTTATTAATATTTTCTGCTGTAATCTCTTAGAACAGATTGATATTTTTTCAAATCCATGAGAGTTTTACTGAAAAAAATTAGTTTTGACGTGATCTAAATGTACGGACGTGATCTAAATGTAATATGGCCGTACACTTTTAGTGCAGAAATCCATGCGAAATACTCTGTCAAAATCGAAAACAATGTGGAGCATTCAGAAATGTTCATGAAGCAGTTCATTTTAATATCATTTACTTCAATGAAAAAAAATAAATATTATCTATGTTCAGATTATAAATAAAATTTTCTTGAAGTTTTTTCGCGCTTTTTCAAATAATACGTCGTTACTCGGAGAAAATTCCAAATATTTAAAACCTCATATCATATATTCATATCGAAATGCTAATGCTATCAAGATAAATTTACATCTATTTAAGAAATATCCAGAAAGTTTATCAGTGAAAATATTGAATACCTATATAATGAAACTGTACAACTGACGAAGAAACCCTTTTTTTAGCTATGAGCCAAAATGTGACTATTAAAAAAGTGGATTGTGTCAATCAGTATTTTCATGTAACAACTGTACGTTAGTGAGGAATAAGGTAAATTGCATTAAAAAAAGTAATACAATATGCTTTCGAACTCAATTTATCTTGCTCATCAATGGCTCCCCTGATACTGAATTAAGCACGTCCATTTAGTCAAGTCTGGTTCATATTTAGTCACCTTAAACAACAAACTCTGAATTTTTAGTAATAAATCTGCATCTGCTCTCACTTAAAATAAATTTCATCGAAGAAAACATTTGCGAACTTCCATAAGAAAAATCGAACTTTGATAAAATGGCAAAGCTACTGTAATTCGAATATGAAAACTTCACACGAAGTGATGCCTAACACGATGATATGAGAAGATGATTTCTTTCCGTAATGTCTTGAATTATTCCATCCACAGCATTGCATTTTGAAATCAATCATTTCCAAAGTTAAATTGTCAATTTTAAGATATTCAATGACTGCAAGTCTGAAATATTTTCGTGTTTCAGCAACAATGAACTGTTTTCTGCCGATATTGCTATTTCCTTAATTCTTTGAATTATTTGTTTGTCATTGAATATCTGTTCGAAATAAATTATGAAAGCAGTTTTCAAAATATCGCCATCTGTAAATGGTTTACGTTTTACCAATACTGAAAACGGCAATAATAGCCCCACTCAAAACGGGAAAATCAGAGGAACTAAAGATACCAGTTCCAAATTTTTCAGGAATATGTAGGAGGGGGTCCCCTAAACAAGGAAAGATAAAGGCCCTCCAAATCCCAGAGCTGTAAAATTTCCATTTGTCAGTGTTTCGCTTATAATTTGAAAACGGTGCGTTGCAGTGGAAAAGTTTGTCAGCACAAACTGAAAGCTTATCAAATTAGCTATAAGTTTGGCTATAATAATTTTTGAGTAAAACTGGGCCGTTTTCGTTCTACTGGATATGTGGTAATTTAAAGGAAAATTGTTTTTTTACTCATGTTTTTCGTATATTTTTGTCTTTTAGATTCTCACTAGTACATTTCAAGGAAAAATTTCCTAGAAGGATATATATCACATATGAATTCATATTAAACACGTGAAAAATTATAGCACTTTTAAGATTTCAACGAAAACTCTTGATTTTATAATTGAAATGAATATTTAATAGTTTTGATTCATTTTATAGCTTCATTTCCCTACATATGTTCCTATATCTGGTTTAAACAGATGAATGAGATCTTATATATTCTATAATTATAGAATATAATCAGTAATAATATCACAAGAGCATCGAAAATAATCGATTATACTACCGAGTCACGAGACGTATTTTGCGAAACACCACGAGAGCGCAGCTCGAGTGGTGTTTTAAAAAAATACGCCGAGTGACGAGGTCAGTATAATCGATTATCTTCGATTGCTCGAGTGGTATTCGTTACGATTATATAACGAATAAAAAATATTATTTTTTTTTGACAAAACACCGTCAATATGAAAATATTCCCATTTTGACACGAGGCGAAACACCAAAACGATTATATCACGTCGTCAAGGGTATATTCACTTATCAATAAGCAGTAGTCATGCAAAATTCACGGATTCTATTGACTTATTCATACACGAGTTATATAATCAGCGAAATTTATTATACACACAAATATTAAAATTGACACAAGTAGAATACAATCATTATCATAATATATATAATTTTACTTGTGTCAATTTCAATATTTTCGTTTACAATAAAATTGAATTCTTTTGAATTAGGCCTCAGAGATTTCATTCACCAGTACCACAACACTTTGAAAACAGTTTACAAAATATATTCTATAGATATATAATTATATAATATATATGATCTCATACATTTGTAAAAACCAGGTATATGAAAATATGTAGAGAAATAGAGCTATCAAATGGATCAAAACTATTGAGTAAGTATATATTTTATTGGGAAATCGAAATTTTTCGTTTGAATCTAAAAAGTGCTATAAGTTGCGACGCGTTTAATATAAATTAACCTGTCATATATATTCTTGCTGAGAATTAACTGTTGTGCAATGTTATGGCCACGAGTTTCTCCTGAAATTAACGAGTGAGGATCTAAAAGACTAAAATATACGAAAAACATGAGTGTGAAACAATTTTATTAGAAAATTACCACCTTGCCGGAGCAGGTAACACGAAGACAGTCTAGTTCTACACAAAAATGCTTACAACCAAACTTGTAGCAAACTTGATAAGCTTTCAATTTATACCGAAAAACTTTCTTTTTCACTGCAATGCACCGTTTTTAAGTTATAAGCGAGAAACTGAAAAACGGAACATTTAACGACCCTTAATTCTTTCCCCCTCAGCGGCACTATGCAAAAATGATTTTGTTATCCATAATTTAATACACACTTAGCCAGAGCTGTTACAAATCTCATTCGCATGTTTTGCAATGTCATATTGTTGAAGGAATTTTTCGAAGTACAATGACAACGGCTTCTACGTGTAAATTGACTGAAAATATTCGAAATTTAGTGCAAAAATTATTTATATTAGCTATTTTTATTTATTCATGTGTGATTCATATAGGCTAACTTCGATAACATAGTTGATGAAATGATCTTGTTGAACATTGAAAAAAAAGAGTTGTTTTTGTAGTATTCGTATATAATGGTACGAGGCAAGCATGATAATTTCTTAGGTTTGATTTTTGATGTATTTATTGATATATTCACAACAACAAGATTGAATCGATTAAATTCCCTGCATCAGCTGTATATAACTTCTTAATTAGAGTGAAAAAAATGTGTTTTCCAAATACATAATTGTGCCTGGTAAAAAATCTCCTGTGTATCATCACAAGCAAATTTTTAAATAAAAAATTGCTACCGATGAGAAATTTGCTAGTTCGTCAACGAATATTAATTGAGCCCTATTAATATTTCTGAGAAGTCGTTAGTATTGAGCAGAAAATATATGAAAGTATGAATTATATAAGTTCAATTGATTGATCAGAAAATATTAAATCGGAATTTCCGTTTTATGAGACCTCCAACAAAGTACGGATTCCTTGCTTAGCAATGCAATTACTTCTAATTTCATCTCTAATTAGCTTGAACTGTCAAGTTACTGTTCCATATTGGTGATATTCAAAATAAAAATTACCTGAAACATGAATGTATTTTGTAAAATATTTAAATCAAGGATTAAATTAAATAGTTGATGGCATCCGTTGTTACTACGTGATAATTTAACATGATGAACAAAAACAAAAATATTTATTGTATTCAAACAATAATGTTTGTATTAGTATATTGTATAATTAGTGGGAAAAGCATAATATTCCCAAACGACTGTGATAATTACCAGACGAGGAGCGTAGCGACGAGTCTGGTAACACAGGAGTTTGGGAATATGCTTTTCCCACGAATTATACATACTTTTTTTTCTCCGATCGTTGATTTACATTTAAAAAATTAATTAATTAAAAAATATTTCATCCAAGATGTAATCAAGTAAGTTTAAATAGGTTTCTCTATGTTCATATTGAAATATAGAAGTAGTAACCATGGAGATTACTCTGTTATGACAAAAGTAAAATAATTTTGAAGCTGGTTTTGTTTGATTCGTTGTATTTTATAAGGAATTAAAAAAGAATTAGTAAACATGAACACTGATAGTGATTATTTGTTGTCTTGCACGACTCCTGAACTAGTAGAAGCCGCGAACGGGGCTTCACTTAATTTACTTCCGGCGAAATCCAGAGAGAAGTATGAACTTGCGTACCAACGCTTCATGAATTTTTGTAGAAAAAACAACAGTGTATCCTTTTCTTAGAATGTACTGATGGCGTATGTTGCTGAATTGGCTAAAACAATGAATTCTTCGACGTTGTGGGCACATTATTCCATGCTTCAATCAACTTTGTCTGTTAAAAATAATATTAATATTGCCCAGTACCAAAAACTGAGAGCAGTTTTAAAACGTCAAGCTACAGGATACACAAAATGTGAATATTAACAACAATTATGAAAATTAAAACCATACTTTGTTTCATTTTAATGTATTAATCCATTTGTTACATTACCGCACGCTACAGCAGTGCGGTAAGAATATTACAGCACTGTTATTTTCTAATTGCTTAGCAACTGACCACTCTTCTGGAATGTTGAGCTTTTCGCATAGAAAACAGGTCAAAATAGTGTCACTTTTCCCACGATCGGAGAAAAATAGTATATTGTATAATTAGTGGGAAAAGCATAATATTCCCAAACGACCGTGATAATTACCAGACGAGGGGTGTAGCGACGAGTCTGGTAACACAGGAGTTTGGGAATATGATTTTCCCACGAATTATACATACTATTTTTTCTCCGATCGTTGATTTACATTTAAAAAATTAATTCAAAAATATTTCATCCAAGATGTAATCAATCAAGTTTAAATAGGTTTCTCTATGTTCATATTGAAATATAGAAGTAGTAACCATGGAAATTACTCTGTTATGACAGAAGTAAAATAATTTTAAAGCTGGTTTTGTTTGATTCGTTGTATTTTATAAGGAATTAAAAAAGAATTAGTAAACATGAACACTGATAGTGATTATTTGTTGTCTTGCACGACTCCTGAACTAGTAGAAGCCGCGAACGTGGCTTCACTTAATTTACTTCCGGCGAAATCCAGAGAGAAGTATGAACTTGCGTACCAACGCTTCATGAATTTTTGTAGAAAAAGCAACAGTGTATCCTTTTCTGAGAATGTACTGATGGCGTATGTTGCTGAATTGGCTAAAACAATGAAATCTTCGACGTTGTGGGCACATTATTCCATGCTTCAATCAACTTTGTCTGTTAAAAATAATATTAATATTGCCCAGTACCAAAAACTGAGAGCAGTTTTAAAACGTCAAGCTACAGGATACCAAAAATGTAAATATTACCAACAATTATAAAAATTAAAACCATACTCTGTTTCATTTTTATGTAATAATCCATTTGTTACATTACCGCACGCTACAGCAGTGCGGTAAGAATATTACCGCACTGTTATTTTCTAATTGCTTAGCAACTGACCACTATTCTGGAATGTTGAGCTTTGCGCATAGAAAACAGGCCAAAATAGTGTCATCGGAGAAAAAACATTTTATTGCACCAATTTAGAAAACCCACTTCGATTAAGCCTCCTTGAAATATGTTGCTTTGGTAAATTTAGTTATCTGTAATAATTCTTCTCCACCCGGTAAGCGTCAAATCTATAATTATGTTTTCAGTTCTTAACTCAATCTGCCCGATGATGGTCTAGTGACCGAAATTGCGATCGCAGTTTTATATTTTTCAAAGTATTTTTATGATAATAAACGTAGTAAATTCAATTTTTGTTTTTTCATCAAATTGAATAAAATACTTATTAAATTATTCTGAGAAAATTTCAAATATGAGTTCCTTCAATTATCACTCAGATGTAGCCCATAAGACATTTTTGGAGCAAATGCGAATGATTTCCAGTTATTCTCTTGGTTCAATTCCAACGATTGAATAATAAAACATTTATTTTCACATGAAAATAAATAGTTCGATCGAAATGAAACGAATTGCTCATAATGATGGAGACGCGTGGGTTCTGATTATTAATATTTATTCAATTTGATGCGCGAATTTGCTATCAATCGAACTGCTCTGAATAAAAATAGTTTATAATTCACTAATTCAATTCCTTAACATAGTTTTAGCAACCAGGCGCTATTTTAATGATCTCTGAAATAACAAACAGTTTTCAAATCATTTCACTATGAATTGTGAATATATACGATGTATGTATACAAAATATTGAATTGAAAAAATTCACGGATTTGGGCTTGGCGATTAAACATAAAAAGTGATGAAAATGAAAATAAAATTTACTCCTGTTGCAAATTTGAGGTATTTTTATCTTTCCCAAAACTCAACCATTTGTTATACGTTTTGGTAAATGATGAAATACAAAATGTAAAGATTAAAAAAACTCGTGGGCGGTAGAGCTCTATCACTAAGGTCGTATTTTTCTGGTGAAATGCATGGTTATTCTAACGGATTGCATTTTTGAAAAATCACACTTAGCATACTGAATTAAAACGTAGATAATAATTTGATTAATTTTAAAAAACTTTGCGAAGTGCATCGTGGTTGAGAATAAAAGTTAAAACCAACGAAGAAGCACGCCTCAACATCAACTCAACCCACACATGAAATTTCAACCCTCTATCGTAAAAAAAAATCGCTTGCTGATCGCTAAATATATCGAGATGCAACTCGAACGGAATATTAACCACGAAATGCAGAGCGTTTAACAAAAAGAGTTCAATCCAAAGAAAGATCTTAAGTCAACATAAACTCAATGTACGTACCAAATCTCAACCCTCTTACTCAATCTGCAGAAGCTGTGGAGTTCCGTAATTTTTCAAAAATCATGTCTACTATATATGAATAGGGGAAGCCGGGGCTACAATTAACAGAGGTAAGTATTAACAAGCTTATTTCTCTAAAACTATACTTACAACACGTCCAGTGCGTATCTTAATTTGTCAACTAGATCGCGCCAAATTTCATAGTATCGGTCAGTTGCTATCCGCACGTTATGTAAGTGAGTTGTGTGCTGGTCGAAATTTTTGAGCAGGTAAAGATCATTTTATAGTTCACAATTTTTTGATTTGTACAAGAATTATAAAGTGTTATGGTAATGTTTTTTGTTTCCCTAGAAGCATACTTTATACTTAACAGTTCTACGTTTCTTATTTGACATAACTATTGACCAATAATTTATTATGTTATTTAATACTTAATATGGTCATTTGGAGCCAGTGGCGTAGATAGGGGGGGAAATTAAGGGGATCAATCCCCCCCCCATGAGCCTACAAAAATTATTGTAGAATTGAATAAAAGTCTCGTATCTACGTATTTAAGTATACATGAAATTTACTAAGCACTAGCATCTCTTTTGATATTATGTATGTGCAATTATATAAAAATCATCTAGATATGTTTTCGTGAGGGCTGTGCAATTTCCGCGCTTCGAACAGGCCGACCAATCAGGAGCCACGAATGAAATATCTACTCATAATTTTAACATAAAAGTAAATCAAGAAATTGAATCGTTTTTCTAATTTTGGGTAGAGTAACTTGTACTTTTGAGCATATTTTATTCAATGGTTAATTAGTAGTTCAATCGGTCACTATGAGCAAGAAAAGGTGTTTAAAAAAGTTCAAATGGCTCTAATGGAAAATTTTTATTTCGAAAGGAAGAAGTCCACCAAAATATCCTTGCACTTCTTCTCTTTCTAAATTGTATACTGTACCTACTATTAAAAAAAAACTGCTCGAGCTTTTGTTTAATAGTTTAGTATTATATCTAAAGCACGAGCAGTTTCGTTCAATACTATAGGTAGTATAAAATTTAGAAAGAGGAGAAGTGCGAGGAGGTTTTGGTTGACTTCTTCCTTCGTAAAAAAAATTTTACATTTCACATACGTTTTTTGGTCCTAGCGACCAAGTGATTAAATTCCTGTTTACATTCGAGGACCGTGACTTCTGCTCATAGAAGATTTTCAATAAATATTTATTATTTCGAATATTTGTTGAGGTAGAGTAGGTATCAAAATATGACTAACTCTTGGATTTGATTGTCAATTTAATTACCTCATAATATTTTGAAGTAAATAAAAACTATTGAGTTAGTGAAAGTTTTCTTGTGATTGCGTTCAATCCATTTCTGGACTTATACATCATGGATCTTGGAGAAAGATTTACTAATCATGAGAATATTGTCTAGTCAACAAGTGCTTTTTTTGTTCAACTTTTTTCATCAGTCTCTGAAGAATATGAACAAGGTGTCATTCGATTCGGAAGAGCATGTAGATATTTTTTGAAAAAAGTAAAGTTCCGATTGAGAAAATTGTGAAAGTTATAATCAATTTACTGAGAGAAAAAATTATCTCGAAAACTAATTGATATTTTTGATATACAAAAAGAGGAGGATATTATCTAAAAGAAAGTCTCCCGGAACTCTAGGATTAATATTTATAATTTTCTCAGAGGGGTAAATATACGGCCGAAAACGTGTAATCTGGCTTGCAAAAGTAACTCCCATTAGGGAAACTTTAACAATAAACATTATTTAACTGAGTGTATTAAATATTATATTAAGGAATGAAAAATTTCAGGTTCTTACTGGATGGGAAAATGAACAATAATCCAGCCGCAAAACATTTTTATCGCGATTTTTCAATCAGTCATGCAATAGTTTTTTGCTGCTTTAACAAAAACATTGCAAGTGTGATAACTGTTGAACTATAGATCTGATATTTTTTTCCTCTCTTGGAGCTAGTTTCGAAAGACTGCAGAATAGATCCCCGTTAATAAAATGAAAAAATTAAATTTATTACTTTTTTTACAAACAATTTACTTATCGCAAAATTGAACACTTCAATTATTCATAACTTTTTTTTCTTGATACTCTTATAAACAACGCATTCGTTTATAACAATTCTTCAAACAATAGGAGATGATTATTGAAAAAACCATTTCCTTGTAACTTCCGATAATAGAAAACGGATCATAAAAATCATAGAAATAATTTCATTTTGTTGTTGCAAAACTACGTAAATTCTTAATAAACAACTGAAAGATTAAAAATTTTTTATTTTTTCAACGGGGATTTACTCTGAAGCCTTATAATAATAGCTCCAAGAATGAAAAAAAATCTCAGATCTATAGTGAACAGTTATCACACCCACAATTTTCATGTTCAAGTACTATAAAATTGTTAATTAACTATTGCATAACTATTTGAAAAATCGCTATTATCCCCAGATTACTGCTCATTCACCGATTTAGTAACTGTCTGAATTTTTTTATTCCTTAATTTTCATATTTATTATGGTCGAATAATGTTTATTGTTGAAGTGTCCTTAATGCTCGTGACTTGCCCAAACCAAATAACCCGTTTTCAATCGTATTTTACCTCTCTAAGAAAATATTGATCCTACAGTTCCGGAAGTTGAGTCTGTCTTTTGGGAAATTTCCTCTTCTTTTCGAATCTTTCTTCAGATTTCAAATTTCTCAATTAATTTTTGACATATTGGCAAAAAAACAAACCCCCTTTTTTCAGGATATTGTTTATAACTTTCACAATTTTCGCGAGCGTTGACTAGACTAAATGTATTAGAAAGATTTTCGGTGTTTTTCAAGCATGATTTATACGAAATTGACAAAGCAGCTGATAAATTCATCAAAACTGACGAGCTTTATCAAAAATGTCTTACTTCCACACCTGTTGTTCTCGTTAGTTGAAAGTGTGGAACAAATATTTAATTCGTAGAGGCGATGTTAAGCCTAAATATTCTGCTGGATGATTGCCTAGAATTTTTTTTTCCAATATCAGGTTGCTCAGAATATTAGCTAGGCTGCAGGTCTCGACGTTTGAAGCGAATAAAAACAATTCAAAGGAGCACGATAAAATAAATGGACTTGTAATGACCCTTCTGCATATATAAAATTCATTGCAAATTAAAAACTCATGTTTGTCCAATTTTTTGTTATTGAAAGGTTTGGCTGCTCTGGCAATTCATCGTTACAATGGAATCACAGCTGACGAAGTCATAAATGGATTGTCAAAAAACGCCGAAAACTAGATTTTCTGCTCTGATTTTCCCAAGAATATTTTCACTGATGTATATATTCCTATTACATATAATTAAATTTTTCACTGACTTTTAATTAATTTTTTTCAATTCAAATAATTTGATTTTTTGCAATTTAATTTAACTTTTTTGCTCATTTTGTACTACCTACATGTAAGATTATTTTTATCAAGAAAAATAGAACGTTAGATGAAAAACTTATGAAATTTTTGCACCAAGTCATATCCCCCCCCCCATCGCAAAAAGCTATATACGCCACTGTTTGGAGCTATAATTAACATATCGAGGGGGCTTGTTTTAACGTGTTAATACCTACCCCAGATGTGGGTGCTAGTATTAACAGGGTAGCCGAACGTTTGTGAATGATTATTTTAAAAGTTTTTTTTAGGACAACATGAGAACTTATAATCAGAAAACTACGCGAGGGACCACATCAATAGAGATCTACGAGCTGGCTGCGTTAGAAATTATTGAGAAGAAAAGAAATTACAGGGATGTAGCAAAAGAATTTGAGCTCTGCTACGTTTCTCTGTCAAATTTTGCTAAGAACATGCAAACGAGTGCCACAGTAGAAATGGGTTACAAATAACCCGTTTAGTCTTCAATGCTGAACAAGAAGCAATCATAGCAGAGTATTTGTTAAAGTGTGCTAATATTTACTTCAGGTTGCTGCCTACTGAAGAAAAAAAATGAAATGAAAAAGAGAAAAATGACAACAAAGCATCAGAACAAAAAAAACAGAAAAAATAAGGGAAAGGGTAAAGTAAAAGCTAAAGTTTATATAAATAAAGACGAAAAAGAATTAAAAGTGAAAAAAAGGATATTAAATGAAATCAATAGCACTAACGAAGACGATGACTATTTTTGTATCATTTGCGGTGCGTCCTATAATATAGATACATTAGGTGGTGAATGGATCCAATGTATATCTTGCAAGGACTATGTAGGTACCAAAGGTGATATAACATTATTCTGTTGTTTGAATTGTAATTCAGATGATGAATACGAATAGATACTCTTTTAGTTCGTAGGTATTTGAATAATTCTAATTCTTGATATTTTTGTTGATTTTGTATTGAACTGAAATTTATATAGCTACGTTGTTTAAGTCTTAAGTCGATAATAATTAATTTTGAAGAAGATGTTTATTGAAGACTCATTTGTCTAGTTAAGTTTAAAAATAAAAATTATGAAATTAAGACTGATTAATAGTTAGTTGGAAAGATTTTACTATAAATCTTAAAAATATTCGAACTTATTTTGAGGTTTCGTTTATGTTAAGATATTTTGTGTTTTTGTTACTATCAGTTTATACTAACGTGTTCCATGCAAGGATGTATTATTTTCACTTTCATTAATAAAAAATTTGTTTCGTACATTCATTTATTTTTCTTTATATCAGTCAGCATAACATATGTTAATTTTCACCCCTCCTGTTAATACGTGCCTCATACCTGTTAATTCTAGCCCTAAACGTGAGGTAACAATTAACAACTACCTAATTTGAGCAAAGGCATTCCATCTACGGCATCGTTTCTATTACGTTTGTTTTGAGATAATTACATAATACCTGAATGATTACAGCATCATGTAACAAAAGAATCAAGTCTAAATGTTGAATATTTTCTACGCTAGAAGTAAAAATAAATTTTTTTTTAATTGTAGACCCGCTCTCCCCTATATATCAGACATGAAAAACTGCAATAGTATGTATTTTATGGGATAAAACACTACTAAAAACGCACAGCTATGACTAAGATCGTATTTTCCCTGATTTTTATTCTTTTTACATAAAAATTCTTAACCCCATGAATGCATTTGGAGAGGATAAAGTGATGCACAAAGCCTGCAAATACCTGCAACATTAAATAGTTGATGGAATCCGTCGTTACTACGTGATAATTTAACATGATGAACAAAATTAAATTTGAATTTACTACGTTTATTATCACAAAATATTTTGAAAAATATAACACTGCGATTGCAATTTCGGTCACTAGACCATCATCGGGCAGATTGAGTTAAGTTCTTAACTCATTCTGCCCGATGATGGTCTAGTGACCGAAATTGCAATCGCAGTGTTATATTTTTCAAAATATTTCATGATAATAAACGTAGTCAATTCAAATTTAGTTTTTTTCACCTGCAACATTGCATAACATTTCTGTATGACAATTTTGACTATGAGAAAAAACGTTTAAAATACCCAATACCAAACCAATTCATGTACAAATTTTTAGCATTCTTACCGTGTTCCGCGTGGCTATAGAGATGCGCAATTATTCAGAATTCTCAAAAACGCTAGAGATTTCAACATAAAAAAGCGACATTGAACAAAATTTCAACCCTCCAACTCGATCAGCAGAAGCTTTGGAGGAGAGAAAATCCTCAAAAGATCAAATCTCTTCATTAGAATGGGCGGCATTTCATAAAATACTTCAAACCACACAGAGTACTTTCCTTATATCAACTCAATCCACCAAAGAAATTTCAACCCTTTTACTGTATCTTGACGAGCTGTCGATATGCGATATCTCTCAAACACCAATAAATATGGCAATTGTGAGAAAAAAAGCTCAAAAGTACTGAAGTCAATCCACGTACAAATTTCCAACCCTCTAACTTTTTTTTGGAGAGGTTGGGTGGTATAAAATTCCTCCCGTTTTTAATTTCATACTCTCTCTAAAGAGCCTTCTTGGATATATTTTATAATCAATTTCAACATCTTTTGACACCGGTTTGGAAAGTTTTCCCTCATGCACTTTATTGCCAAAATTTCGATTAAATATTTTGTTCTGCATCAAGAAACATATTATATATATATATATATATATATATATATATATATATATATATATATATATATATATATATATATATATATATATATATATATATATATATATATATATATATATATATATATATATATATATAATAATAATAATTTATTTGCAATAACATATTTTGATACAGGAGCAATTCAGACAATATGTACAAATAATATGCCATCAACGAAATTCCATGGCCTGTCAGACAAAACAGATAGAATTCACAACAAATACAATAATAAAATATATATGTAAATATATACACGCTGGTTTGAACATAAATTAAACTTTGTATATGGGACAGAAACTTCAGAAACACGAATTAAAATATTAGTTCATCAAGTAAAAATAAAATCAACTTTCTAAAAAATCCCTCAACTTACTCTTCTCTTGGAAGCTGTTTGGTTTAATTGATTTATTCCATCTGGAAGTCTGTTGTATAGCTTTCAGGTGTAATTTGATCCCTGCCGAGTTTTCTTTATTCTAGCTAAAGGTTATTTTTCTCACATGTGTTATGTTCATGAAAGGTGCAGTTCTCAGGGAATTTGTTCTGATTTTCATGAACGTAACATCTCTGCAGCTATCTGTACTTTTCAGCTGGAATATGGCCCGTACAGCTTTCTTTTGCAGAAGAAGAATTTTTTCCGCATTAGGACTATGGCTCCACAACATAATTCCATACACTGCTAAATTAAGCAATGATGAGAAGTATGCTAGCCTAACAATATTAAATTTTTCTTATCCTCCTGACCTGGAATACAGAAGTGGACAACTTTTTACATTAGTTATTTATGTGCTCTTTCCAGATTAGACTTGACGCGAAATTCACCCCTAAATATGTTATGGACGTGTTTACATTCCTCTTGCTAGTGAAAACGATTCTTTGGGTTTTTGAAGCATTCATGGACAAACCGTTGGCCTAAAACCAAGTTTGGGCACTAGCTTCGCTCGTTTCTGTCCTCTCGTGTAAACTAGATTTGGATGTTGATCTGTTGAGAATGGAAGAATCGTCTGCAAATGCACATGTTTTGTCGGCTGGAATGTTGTCGAAAATATCATTAATAAAGAGGATGAATAATATCGAGCCGAGAACTGAGCCCTGAGGCACGCCACATCCCACCTCTTGAAAGTCAGAAATCTCCCCATTTTATCTCACAGCCTGGTGTCTGTCGGACACAGTTCAAGTGCCTTTCCGCTCATACCATCGTAGTGCAATTTTTCTAGTAATAGGCCATGATTCACACTATCAAAAGCGTTGCTCAGGCCTATACAGATCATTCCTACATCTCCGCAGTTGTTGAATGCGTCTATAATAGCGGTTACTGTTGATTTCGATTTTCTGAAACCATACTGACCAGAATGTGGGCGTGCTTTCTTCTCCAGATAGTCTATCAAGCGATTCTTTACGATTGACTCGAAAATTTTAGAAAATGCCGGTAAAATGGTTATGGGCCTATAGTTGGAACAATCCTTTTTATCCCGTTTTTTATGTTTTGGAGTGATCAAGGCTGGTTTTGGTTCAGAAAGAAATATACCCTGATCAATACAATCATTTAAAATTTTACATAAATGTTCACTGATATAAGGTAAAGTACGCTTGAGCAAGGTTGTTGTCATTCCATAAAAATCTTTTGAATGCTACCTTTTCAAGATATTTGAAATTACATTTATTTCACTATCAGTGATAGTAAAGAGAAACAGTGAATGTAAATGAATCGACTTACTGCCCCGGAGTAATCCGGTAGTAGTGGCCAAGTCCGGGTCTGCCTTTTTGCCTCCTTCTGTGAAGTAATCAATCAGATTCTCGGCTGTAATGTTTCTTTTTGCCATGTACCTCCTTTTGTATCATCTTCCATATTTCCTGTCTTTTATTGTCAGCTTTTTAGATTTAAGCTACATTCTTTGTTCTGACAGAATCTTCAATTGCATCTCTCGAAAACCCTTTGAGCTTTAACACAATTCCCTGCTATTCCAGTTCTTCTTAACTGCATTAATGGTTCTTGCTGCTTCTAACTTATTTTTTAAATCTCTTATTTTCTTTGAAGATGTATAATTTTTGCGTTCAACAATCTCAACTTTGATGTCCGGAAATGATGCACTGAAAATTTCAGACAGTCTTTTTTTGAAAATTTTTATATTGTTCCTCTGCATCTTGTGTGTATAAGATAGCCCAATTCTCCTGTTTTTTCTTAGGCGTAGTGCATGTACTGGCCTTTTGCACCTGAGCACGATGATCAGAAAGATGTGGATCGAATGTTTTCTTTATACAATCTTCATGGTTGAAATTGGCAGATATATAATATATATTCGAGGATTTCTGTCCTATACGAGATGGGCCATGAAAGATATGTTTCATGTCATAAGGTTGAAAAATCTCCACCTATTTCTCTCTTTCGTTTGAGTACTGGGTAAAATTCACATTGAAGTCACTAGTGAATAAAACACGATCATTGCAGTGGTTCTCAAAAAATATGTCGAGAGCCTGTCCAACAACCGTTAAGAAGGATGAATAGTTTCTGCAAGGAGGACGATATAGCACTACCACAATGTGATTTTGTTTTGGTATTCCAACAGCGGTGATTTTTCAACCGCTAGAATGCTTATTTCAGGTATTTCCTTGAAATGTATGCCCTCCTTGATGACCACAGCAGTGCCACCATGTCGGGATGATTGTCTAGAATGTGCACCTTCTAGAACATGTATATATATATATATATATATATATATATATATATATATATATATATATATATATATATATATATATATATATATATATATATATATATATATATATATATATATATATATATATATATATATATATATATATATATATATATATATATATATATATATATATATATATATATATATATATATATATATATATATATATATATATATATATATATATACTGGTTGTTCAAAATGAAACAAAATGAGGGGAAATACGAACTAAGTGACGTAGCTCTGCTGCTCACACGATTTTCTTTTCAATCCTAACCTACCAGAAAACTATCTGATGGCAGAAACAGTAATTTGTCATTGTCAACTATATTTTGCTAGTTTTATAGTAATTCTAATTTTTCTACCTTTCCATCTTCTTTCAACTAACAAGATAACTCCTTCAATCATCAGATATCTAATAGCCCCGAATAGAATAGAGTCCTGATGAGTGAGAACGTCGAGTCGACTGTTTATTGAAGGACGAAGTAATTTGCACAATAAATCATAATCAGTCAAAGTGTAATGACTGACAAATCAATTTGAGGAATTACTGTGAAAGGATTATGAATTTTGTAGGTTCAATAACATTGAAATATTCACAAAATTTAACTTATTAACAAGACGTCTTGGTACCAAGAGAAAATTAGTGAGCTCTACCGAAAAATCAGTTTGATTTTGATTTCATATTGTTTTTTATTATGTTTTACATCTATCAGATGTTTAAATAATTATTTTTCACGTGGAAGCTGATATTTATAAATTATTCTGCTTCATTCCTCAAATAGAGATTTGTAGAAAAATAAAAATCATCGATAATAAGAAACAAGCTTTGGTTCAATTTTCTAAGATAGTTTATGTGTTCCGAGTATTATATAATTTACAGAAAGCAAATATCTGCTCGCAATGTTTTGAGCATAAATATATTTAGTAATTGATTGGGAATTGAAGTTAAAGTTTTACTACTTATTTGATAAGAAATAAAAATGACTCATTACAAATAAAAATTTTATAAACAACGAAAATACAGGTGAATGTAGTAAAACACAAGTAAAATAATCAGATAACTAAAACTAAATAATCATACGATTTTGATATAAATATAACACATGATTTCATCCTTCTAAGTGTTCTTAGTAGCATAAACCGTAATACTTCTATAAGAGAAGTTGAATAAAATTCCTATTATAATAAGAGTTATATATATTTATGAATGATTGAAAAACATATATAGGCTATATGTTATATAAAAAAATGCGTGAGAAGCAGAGATTTGTCAGTAAGATCCTATTTCTCAAGTGTTTCGCATAGAAATGCAATTCGAACAAAAAAACACGTTTTTTGTAACAAACTGAAAAAAGTTCATCGCATAGTGAAAGTGTTAAGTCGAGATGCGATTCGAACTTATTAAAGTCTCAGTTGAGACGTACAGTGGATCGTATCTCAATATGAACTCCATACATTTACAAAATTTGAATCCTCTAGCTCAATCTGCAGCAGCTGTGGAGATGAACAAAATTCCTTAAACCACGAAAAATTAAAAAACTATCTAAAATAAAAATTCAAAAATGGCGGCAGATGAGAAAAAAATTTATAATTTTAACGGAAACTTCCCGAATATGAACTCGATTCACGTGAAAATTTTCAACCCCCTTACTCAATTAATAGAGGTTTGGTCGTATATATATATATATATATATATATATATATATATATATATATATATATATATATATATATATATATATATATATATATATATATATAAAATAAGCTTTTGTGAGCTATATCTTGAAATACTTACTAGCATGTTTTGTTTGATAATTAATGTATGAAAAATGTTATTTGATTGAATTCCTCTAACTTTAAAGGCTCTCCAAAGATGAAAGAGAGGAGATATAATATTTATTGAAAAATATTATGAACAGAACTAAGTGCTTGTTGAACAACAAGATCATAGGTACCTAGCGTTAAATAAATTATATTGGAAAATATACGTACTTTATATAATAGACTAAATGAATCAATGTTTAATAGTTTCATGTTTTGATCTCACAGAGTCGAATAGCTTTAATAGCCATGATAATTCATGGATAATGCGCTTCTTAGCAGCTGATACTGCATAACAAATAAATAAGTGTTCGCCTGTCTAGCTTTATTGAATTTGTCTGATTTTCTTTAGCGATCCACTTTAAGTTTAAAGAAAATGCAATTAACGTTATAAAATACAAGAAAGTTTTATCAACTCATTTTTATTTTGTAATGATATTTCTATCATGAAGATATTGTGTATATATATATATATATATATATATATATATATATATATATATATATATATATATATATATATATATATATATATATATATATATATATATATATATATATATATATATATATATATATATATATATATATATATATATATATATATATATATATATATATATATATATATAAATATATATATATATATATATATATATATCTATAAATTATTCTTGCCTGCATTGTATTGTTATTTACCTTTCTCTTTTTAGCAAAAACATACCATTTGACTTAGTAGAACAACTTCACTGAAATGTTTACGTTTCAGTATAAGAAAATATATTGAATCAATTGAAACTAAATATGTGAATAAATTAAATAGATCTACTGAAACGATATAAATAAATATTTTCCATCGATTAACTTTTTCCACAAAATTGATGTGGAGCTGATATTCTTCTTTCAAAGAGTTCATATATATTTTTCAAAATATTTGCAGAGCATTGTATTCAATAATAATTCTTCGCCAATGGACATTTTTTCATAGCTATTATAATTTTTCATGAACCCATTGGAATAGGTTTCATTTATCATAGTAGGTTAATTGTTTATTTAGCCTGTAACATATGATTTAAATATCCCCAATCGCTAATGATAAAAGCATCAATACTTTTCAACATACCTACCAATACTTTCTTATGTGGGATGGTTAGATATACCTTTCCTCTTATTATGGATATTTTATGAAGTTTAAGTTGTTCATTTCGTTTCATGTTTGAAAGCTCCAGATTATTTGAGAGCTAAAATTGGAAAGTGGGAGTGGATATCGGATTAGTTTCATCAGGTCGTTAATTCAATGTTGCGTGAGATATCAAAATGTAGAACTACTCTGAAAAAAGAATGATTCAGGCATAATCTCGTGATAGAAGAAAATGATCTGATGTTCTGAATGAATTTTATACATATATTTCGAACTCATAGTGCTCTGAGGAAGTAAGATAAATGTAGAAGTAATTTCGAAAATTCGAAAACGGTAATCAAATTGTTTAATTTTACACAAATTGGACCCAGCCAAACGTTACCATGGGTCAGTTTGGTAAAATGGAATAAAGAAGAGTGAAACAAATAAGAATCTTCATCTTCCTTCATTTTTAGTACCTGAAAAAAAATGATTTACGTTTTATGTTGTTTAAAATTATTGTAGATAAAAATTACTTCGATATACCTTCAAAGTTGTCTCTATTTCAGTCTTTCAGTCGACTGAGTCAGAATTGACCCAATTGAGAGAATATAGGAAAAAACTTTTATTTTAGCTAGCTTGAAGAGAGTGCAATATTTAGCTTATTAGTTTTAGTGTGAAACGCAGTATAATTATTTCGATGCAGGTATATTCAATACATTATTATATAAAGTTTACTTCAATATGCCTTCTAAATTATCTCTATTTCAGTTTTTTAGTAGATTAATTCGGAATTTACTCAATTGGGAGAGTATAGGAAAAAAATTTTTGTTTTAGCTAGCTTGAAGAGAGTGCAATATTTAACCTTTTAGTTTAAGTGTGAATCGCAGTGTAATTATTTCGATGTAAGTATATTCATTTTACATTATTTCAAAATAGAAACAGTGAGACCAAACTCTATTATGAATTTGTGTTTCCTGAAACCCAGTACTCTTGGGCATCATGACCTCGTAAAGGTAATATCTTAAGAATAGAAAATTATGTGTGCCGTTTCTGTTACTATATCTATCGAATGAGTAGCAAGATGGCATATATATATATATATAAATATATATATATATATATAAATATATATATATATATATATATATATATATATATATATATATATATATATATATATATATATATATATATATATATACACCAGGATCGATATATCAGAAACTGAATATAGGAAAGATTGGAAATTTTGGGGTCTACTCAGCTAAAATATTTTGTCCTATACCTAAGTCTAAGCGTTTTTGACAAATCTAAGTTTTTATGTCAAAAATGGTGATTGCATTTCCTAATATAATTATCAATTGTTTCTATAAGGAAGTCCTTATTACTTACTTTGGGTTGGATTCCTTGTTGAGAAGGACTTACTTTAATAGATTTTGTATAATATTTGAATAACTAATCATACAGGGCGTTTAAAAAATAAGATCTAAAATGAGATTGAGAAAACTGATGAAAATCAATTTTTTCAACTTAATATTTTTATATGTCGATCTTGCATTTATTCATTTAACAATTAGATCAAGGATAGTCACGATCGTATTTGACATTTCAAATAATCGTAATGGCACCCCGGTTAAATTATACAAACAAAGACAATGTGATAAAGTTATTTCAAGGACATGTGATTCAGTTATGACAAGATATCCTTAAAACAGAAACAATCACCAAATCCTATAAGACGAATAATAGAAAACTTGAAGAATTTTGGACCCACAAACGAAACATGTACAGAAATGAACCAGTTAGTAACAATGAAGAAATTGATGTCGTAAACTGGAAATAGAAACGTTGAAAAAATTATTTAAGTGAATGATCGAATTGGTGTCTCGACATTTTGCGCATCTAAGCCGCAATTGTTAATGGGTGGCTCTTCTTAATGACTGGTGGTCCAGGTCTTCTAATGCTGTACTTACCTACTCGCCCCATGCAGTATTCCATGGTGGTCACTGCGGTAATATACGCGTTATTTTTCACTGTACCCCATAAATAAAAATCGAATACTGATAGGTCTGGGGAGCGTAGTGGCCAAAAATTTGGCCCATTGTTGGCTATCCATTTATCATAAAATAGGTTTTCCAGATAATTATGTACTAAATGGGCATTATGTGAGGTGCCCCCCATAATATTGATAAAGAAGGTTTCGAAGATCAGCCAGGGGCAAGTTGTCTGAATAGTCAACTTCAAAAAGAAAAAGAAAAGAAAACAAAACAGCATTAGCTGAACATTCTTTGCAAGAGATGCATAGTTTTGAACTAAACGACTTAAAAATAATAGGAAAACAAGACAATTTAAAAAAACGTTTTCTACATGAAATGTTTTCCATAAAAGAAGAACCACTAACAATTAATCGAAGAACTGATAAAAAATTTAAACGTAGCATATTACTACTTGATCTCAAAAATACCGACAAGCAAGAGGAAAAACACATAACAATAATAAATAAGTAACTCGTCTAACATCTGTCGCACCAACCTTCGTACGAATCTCTTTCAATCAATCAATCAGTTTTCGCCGATCATCGAAAGTATTGTTAGTTACTATGTTCTGTATTTTATTCATGATAAGTTTACGTTACATTCTGACGGAAAAAGCCAACTAATGATGTAAGTTAATGTACTAACTATCTGTTTATATCTTGATTATTTATTGTGTTTTTTTTTCTCTCACTATCCATGAATGTTTGTAAAGTCAGTGTACACTGTCCGTAGTTATATAAATTTTCCAATTGTGGTTTTAAATTACTATATTTTATATAGTATTGCCATTTTTATGTTTATTTCAGAGCCCTGAGGAAGTTTATAAAAATAAACGAAACGTCGGCAAATCATTGAATTGGTGTTTTTGATAATCATCCCGACCAACAACCTTTGAAACTGTTCATCTATATAAAAATATAAAATTTGCAATATTTCGAAAAATAAATATTTCAGGTATGAATAACCTCATACAAGGTACATTAATTTTTGATGCTTAATACTACAAAATTAGAAAAATGGGGGTTTCCATTTGACAAATTTTTTATCAGTTTTCTCAATCTCATTATAGATCTTTTTGATCACTCTGTATGATTAGTTATACAAATATCATACAAAATCTATTGAAGTGAGTACTTCTCAGCAAGGAATCCAACCCAAAGTAAGTAATAATTGCTTCCTTATAGAAACATTTGATAATTATATTAGGACTTGCAATCGTCATTTTTTACATAAAAACTTAAATAAGTTAAAAACGCTCAGACTTAGGTATAGGACAATCTTGGGTAGAATTTAAAAAGTAATTATATATAGGGTATCCCATTTAAAATAAGCGTCTTAGGGTCTATTTCCGGTATAACCGGAAATGCCCAATAAATGAAAATATTTTAGCTGAATAGGCCCCAAGACATCTAGCCAGTTTCCAAAATTTCAAATTTCTCCTACATTCTATTTCTGAGATATCGATCGATGCAGTTCCTGGTGGTCCACACTGTATATATATATATATATATATATATATATATATATATATATATATATATATATATATATATATATATATATATATATATATATATATATATATATATATATATATATATATATATATATATATATATATATATATATATATGGTATAAATTTATTATATTTAGATGATTACAATAATGTCTGACAAATAAATTTGATAATTCAGCAATAATATTGACACTTTGGAAGTAAAAATGACTTAAATTGATCAATTTTCACTAGATTTTAATCAAATGGATATTCTAAAAAATTATTCCTATACATATATTGTTCATTTATAATATAATAAGTTGTTGAACAACTGTTATTACGTTCAACTTGTATTTGAACGATACCATTACGTAATATTCCAATATTCTCCATATGAAAAAAGTATGTAATTATTTTCTTTGATTAATATTGTTTACGTACCCAACCAATATATGAATAAATAAAAATGAATTTTTCATTATGAATAATGTATAAATTCATTATGACATGATCTACATGTATTCAATATTCAAGAATTCAAGTTAATTTTTTTTAAATTAGATCAGTTGCATTATATATTAGGTTGCAAAAACAAGAATCAATATTGTATAAAGAATTATACTTGTTAATTTCACAAATTTTATGTCAAATAACATGAAGAATCGTTAATAATATGTAATAATAATGAGAATTATCCATATGTATTCAATTAGATAAATTAAAATAGGTAAATCCTAATTCAATAATTTTATCTAGAGAGCACATAACAATTGGAATCAATAAAAAAAAGTTTGAATGTTCTATCTGGACAATCATATATTGCTAAAAAAAAAAGTTTTAATAGTTTTTTTTATTCAAGAACTTGAAAATTCTTACGAAAATAGAACTTTCAAAAGATCATTTTTCAAAAGTTCATAAATTCGAATATTCAGCTGATACAACTTGAAGATTTATATTATATTAAGTGAAGAATAATATTCAAATAATATATATATATATATATATATATATATATATATATATATATATATATATATATATATATATATATATATATATATATATATATATATATATATATATACTCTCGATGACTAATTTGATATGAAAATTTATTAAATTCAAGTAAAAATATTATTACGTCAATATGGTTCAAAATTCAGTGAAATTTAACAATAATTGTAATGATTATTTAAATAAATTTAAACCTCTAAATATCTACCTACTTTGAGTCAATAAGCACTGCACATCGCGGAGACTATTTTTCATTCGAATCGAATCTCGACCTGCTTCGCCATTAATACGCAATGCACTTGGTGAAGGAGCTCTGCTGCTCACGCGTTAAGGAAATATTATCAGATACTCTAACGACGTACTGATGAAGGATCGCACTATCATCGATGGAGAATACTTGATAGCATTTCTGTCTAATTGGTTGGAAAAAAATTCGCATGATTCGATCCAAAAAAAAATTTAAGTATAGTCCCTTGAGGAACAACTAAAATTTTCAGGTATACCACCTGTGGATAGCGATGATGACTATATTATAGTAAGATATAATTTCTTCCTTCGTATTTAATGTCCAACTCGACTCGCTTGCAATGGAGCTATAAATTCGCCCCAATTTATTAACACACCTACCTCACTATGTAGATGGCTAATTGATAATTACGAACGAACATGGTCGAAGGTTTAACACAATCTTGGGCAGAACAAAAAACAATCAATCATAACATAAAATATGCATGCTGAAATTGAATTATATTTTTACTGAGTATACGTTTATATTTATTATAGCAGAAGTCATCAAAATTCGATTTGTCCGAAATGTTCGTTCAGAAATTACCATAATTATTTATATATTTCTCTCTCTCTCTCTCTCTCTCTCTATATATATATATATATATATATATATATATATATATATATATATATATATATATATATATATATATATATACATATAAATATATATATAGATATATATATATATATGTATATATATATATTACATATAAAATATATATATATATATATATATATATATATATATATATATATATATATATATATATATATATATATATATAAAGAAGCATTTTACAATATTTTTGAGGATATTATATAGTTTACTAATGACCACAAAAAATTAGTTTTAGATGGTTTATTATACATATACATAGTAAGTGATTACATAGTTGTTTTTTCAATACCTACTGATATTTTATATTCCATTTTTGGAACCTTATTTTCATTATGACTTTATGTAAACGATTTTTCCAGGAAATTGAATTTTGAGAAGAAATAATTAAAAAGAAGGTATTACACCCAACCATATAAAATTGGTGAAATCATTTGACAAATTCTACTCTCTTTAGACTCAACGTATCAATTCTTGTGAAACATTGAACACGGGTTTCTTTATTATTTTAAAGACAATTTTATTATATTTTTTGAACTGTTGAATAATCAGTTTAGTGCTCTTCAAATGTCAAATTATTCTAAAACTATTTTTTTCAAATGTAGGTGTATTTGAGAAATAGGTAAGTGAGTAAGTAGTGAAGGTACTAGTAAGTAGCGGATAATATTTTATTTTTCACTTGTATATTATTTGTTGGTTTAACCTAAGATACGGTTGCTATAAATACACTTATTATTCCCTAGGGCGTTATAAGCGGGCATTATGGATCATAACGCCCGCTCATTGTACGAGGACAACTGAAGCAACTTTCATTGATTAAATACTTCATCATCCTTGTCGTATACGACTCTGGATTTCTCCGGCAATGAATTATTCGCAGCTTTGCCTGCATTTTCTATGATATTCTTGGGTAAATTCATTTTCTTTTCACAAACGTCAAAATATCAACAAATGACATGCCTACTATGAGAAGTCTACCGATTTTAAAGTCGATTTTTCATTATAATAAAATAATGTTTTCGTGAGAAATGAAATCTTGTATGCACCACGTGCATTATTAGATCCTGACGCCCGATATAACGCACTTGGTACATAAATAACTACTTTATACAACGGTCAAAAAAAGGCTACATTCACGAATCGCTATGGATACGCACATTTTCCATTTTTTAACTAGTGAAAAATAGTTATTTATTATACAAGGGAAAAAAGTATTAGATTTTAGCTCGAGGTTGTGTTGTCTCCCGACGCGAAGCGGAGGGAGACAAAAAAGCGAGAGCTAAAATCTAATACTTTTTTCCCGTGTATAATACATCATTTTTTTCTGTGACGAGGAAAACGACGATTAAATATTGACAATACATATTGTTATAATATATTAAAGTCAGAAAATTATAAATGCGAAATTTGAATTTTTAAAATGGTAGGCTGTTGTACTTTCAGCGACAATTAGACCTGCGTTGCTAAGGAATCCTTTGAAGTAAACAAATATCTGTCAATTTAATTCTATTGATTTGATTTAAAAATTGCGAACTTAGTAGTTGTTTAATCGTTATTTTGAATAATATGAAGTGAAAAAAATGTCTGATTCCGAGTTATCTCTGACTGCACCGTCATCAAACTAACTACATTTCTGAAACAAAATGGGAAAGGTTACACGACCAAGAAAGCTGCGATTTTTACGAGTACATAAATTAGTGATTTTTTAAATAATGCTCCCGATGAATTTTATTTAATGGCCAAGGTTGTTGTTGTATTTGGAATTGCAGGAGCTTGTCGAATTTATGAAATCAGCCAGGTAACATTAGATGATATTGAAGATTCGGAAACGTTATTAATTGTGAAACTCAAGCAAACAAAGAATGAAGTAAGCAGGAGATTTGTAGTTACCTACTGAAGAATATAATTTCGACACAAGAAAATTCCATTGTTGTACCGAATAGTTCAAGGAACTATTATTACATATAAAGGAAATGTAACTTTTGTATAGTAAAATATTCTTAAATTAAATATCTACCTTTACTTATGTGTATATATATTCGGGAAAAAAGTACTCACTTTTTTCCCGGGGAAAAAAGTAATTTCAAAAAGTGATATTTCTTTACCTGTCATCAGAGACAAAATGTCAAACTTTTTTCCCGTCACAGAAAAAAGATATTTTTTCACCGTGAAAAAAAGACCATAGAATATAGAAATAATGCATTTAATGAAAGTTAATATTCCTCCATATCCAACTGCATTATTTTCGAGATAAGGCACTAGTTTGGGATATTTTCGTACGTCAATGTTTTCCTTTATATTCAAGGTAGATCTAAGCATTGAGAAGATGCTCTATAACGTAGGTGGTTTCAAGGTTTTGGACTTTTCTTCTAAATAACAGTAGTACATTTTCCGATACCTTTTTCACGTTCCTAGAGACGCACCATTCACGAAATTGATTGTAAGTTTTGTCGTACTGTAATTTTGATTTAGAGGGTGAAAGATTTGAAATTACAGAATTTGCAGTATCCATTACGTCTTGTGGTGTATCAATATCACTGGCAATATTAGTTAATCCATCGTAGTAGAATTTGTGAACTACGCAAAATAATTCACAAAATATATAATTTGACGCTTGTTAAATAAATTACATGTTTTCTTGGTTACACTTACTCTGACATAAGATCATAGAATATATTGATTAACAGACTTGACTGCATGGATTTTAGTTTTTAAAATAAAATGACTTTTAATAAATACTTATAATTTAAATACTTTTTTACCAGTTGTACAAAAAATATTGTTTGTATTTCGTGAGCGAAATCAGTATTTCATGGCGCATTCGAATGAATTTTAAGCCCCGATCTGACGATCTCGGCTAAAACATTACATTCTTATGCGCCATTAAAAAAAACACTGATTTCGCACACTTAATATAAAAATAACTATTTCAGTTGATATTTCGTAACTGTCAAGTCCATTCAGATATTCTAATCAAATTTAATATATGCTCTTAACTGATCGAGGCCCAAATTAATTTTGTTCAATTTTTTTATATTTCATTTAAGGTAGTTTAGTGACCATCTGAATGAAATATCCTAGGAGGCATGATATTATCAGAATAAAATTTCGTATTAAACGGATTGAAGAAAATTATATATAATTATTTTACATGACTGTACTCCACTACTGGTTAAAAACGGTTCCGCGAAATTTAACCATTTTTGGACCTAAATCATTTAATGACATGTACTTTATTTGGTAAGAATATCTCAATAGACAAATAAAGTTGAAACGTAAAAACTAAAATTTTAATAATTTGATTGTCCTGTGTTTCATAAACGAAAGCCTTGAGACCCCTAGTTTGATTGATAATGTGGCATTATTTTTAAACAAAGAATAGTCTTACTTATATTGGAAATACCTTTAATTTCATTATGATATTCAGTGATCCTATGTTTGTTTAACCAGTAAAATATCGTAGTAAAGGTTCTATAATGAACCTTAAGTACATGAGCTCAACCCACAGAGAACAAAATAAGATATTATTGACGAATTAACTTTTTTTTGAAAATATTGAATTAATGCAATTCGATTATAGCTTTTTTTTTATAATAATCCCTGACTTTATGATGATTGGGTAATTATTCTCATATGGAATTAAGAAATATAAGGAATAAAGTATAAACTTTTAAATAAAAAAAAAACACTTGGCTTATATTTCACAATATAAAAAATATTTAGATACTGTATTTAGCAGTTACGAAAAGTCGACATGTTTCGAGTTATGAACTCATTATCAAGTCTTGATAATGAGTTCATAACTCGAAACATGTCGATTTTTCGTTACTGATAAATACAGCATCTAAATATTTTTTATATTGTGAAACATAAGCCAAGTGTTTTTTTTTTATTTTAAAGTTTATTCTTTGTGATGTTTCACCAAGTGATGTGCGAGAATTCAATCTCAGTTATTAAGAAATATAAGTTTCATTCTTGGAGAATGATTATTTTTTACCCAAATAACTTACTTTTAATATGCAAACCATAGTAATTTCGCAAGATGTTGAATGATATTTTACCCATTTCCTATTCTTTCAGTATGTAACCCGTTTCTAATTCCAGCTGTTTTCAAGAAATTTGTGTGAACATGAGTTGTGAGTAGTATCAAATATTTGAATTGCATCAGGAAAGGATGATTGCCAATAAAAACATAGCTCAGAAAACTATTTGCAAATTATTAGGTGAATTAAAAATATGCACTAGTGTACTAACTGAAAAATATCACATTGAATTCACAGAACAAAACACTCTCATTGAAAATCAAATCAAATTTTATGAAAGGTATTTATCAGTGAACAAAATATGATCTTAGATATCTACTGACAGAAATTTATCCTAATTTTGAAGTATCGTTCCTTTAGTTGCTTGTGGTATATGAATGAAATTAATCTTTTTTTAGAATTATTTTTTGTGAAGGTGGCTAATTGATAAATCATTGCCATATATTCGTTTACTTTTTTCATTTAAAATGTTTTTGCTTTTAGTTTGAAACGAGTAGGACTTTTCAAATCCACCAAGTTTAGATGGCTTGGGTGTAATATTGTTATAAAATTATATCTTTTCCATACATTTATTTTTCGAGAAAATACCCAATACCACATAAAATACCCATGTTATGTACCATATATGATGCATGAAGTCATACTAAAATTCTCCAAGGATTCTTTGTTATGAGTATGCATAGTGACTAAAAATAACTTGCCTTTGTAGTCAAATTCTCATGATATATACTGCTGGAATCCAAGGATATTCAAAACAATAATCCGCTATGGATCTTTATTAGATAGCACTAGTTTGTTTTGAGTTTATTATCTGTGAATATTGCTACTATTAGTTGAAATTTTAACTTCTGGTCAACGATAATTTGAAAGTTTTTCATTTGAACGAGTTAAAGGGAAACGGCACAGTAGTATTTCTCAAAATATCGAAGAAAGTACCGTTTCTACCATCTGAATAGGGTCCTATAATACAAAAGTAATAAAATAGAATAAAATATCAAGTTGTATGAAATTATTTTGATCAAATTTCGTGAAAATACCATTGAGTTTCTTGTATGGACTAACGCTATATTATTAACAAAACTAAATTTGAATTTACTACTTTTATTATCACAAAATATTTTGAAAAATATAAAACTGCGATTGCAATTTCGGTCACTAGACCATCATCGGGCAGATTGAGTTAAGAACTGAATACAAAATAATAATAGATTTGCGCTTACGGGTGGGAAAGGATTATTGCAGGTACCTAAATAGACAAGAGGAACATATTTCAAGAAGGGCTAATCGAGTGAATTTCACAAATTCGTACAAAACAATGTTCTTAGAAATGTCGTTATTGTTTGAATACACTAAATATAGGAGAATATATCAAGTCAATCTGGTCGTTCAGCAAGATATCTTTTGCATTATGATTGAGTTTAAAAATTTCTAATGATTCTAAGTAAGTAAGTTTGGTTCCTTTGGTAATTTGTGCATGATTTGAAAATTATCTATTTGTGGAAATGGGTGGTGGTTTTCACGGCAATGATTTGAAAACGTTGAATCCGTTTTATTTTTCAAAAAAGATTGTTGGTGTTCTTTAAATCTTGTCTTGAACAATCGACCAGTCTGACCTATATATACTCCTTTACATACAGGACAAATCAACTTATAAACTCCTGAACTTTCAAATTTTGAAGTGATATCTTTGGCATTGAATAAAAATCCTGAGAGTTTTGTCTTAGGTTTGAAAGCAATTTTAATATTACATTTAGGTATGACATTAGTAATTTTTTCTGTTAGAGGACCAAAATATGTTAAAGATGTGAATTTTTCCGATTTTTCTACTTTTAATTGGGGATATATGCTGTTGTACGCTAGTTGATTACGTTTCTTGTTTATCATTTTATCTATCAAACTTGTATGAAAACCATTATTTGACGCAATTAGTTTTGCTCAAATTGCGAAATTTGTCTTAGTCAAAATTATTTCCAGTTTGATAACAAAATTTTTGAACAATCTAGTAGGCTGGCTATGGGTTCCCCCTTAAGTCCGCTTATTGCAGACATTTTCATGTCACATATAGATAACATAATATTCAATTCTACAAAATCATCGCATATAAGTTTTTGGCATAGATACGTTGATGATGTAATTGCTTGTTTTAAGGGCACCGCGAGACAATTAGATCAGTTTTTGAATTATATTAATAGCATTCACCCAAATATAAATTTCAA
>JARQZK010000146.1:0-45000 GCA_030704885.1 Cynegetis impunctata
TGCTATGACAATAATGTAATTTCTTCGGAAATTTTCCTGCGTAGAGGGAAATTAATAAGTGGAAATTTAACTCTGGCTTGACAGCTGTCATAAACACAGTGGCGTAAAATAGTTTTGTACGTACATGTTATTATCTGTTACAAATTTCAAATGTATCAGAAATTTCTTTTCCACGTCTTTTCTCCTCAATGGCGAGTAAGCTAAGGATCCGTTGTTTTTTTCCATTAAATGTCTATGCTTCATGAAATAATAGTAATACTTCGACACCATTTTGTTCTTTTCCACACAGGATTTATGGGTGAAATATGGAATAGTTTCACATAGAATATTGCTCATGTTCTTAAATAGATCTTCTTTTTCCAGTCTTCCAGGTTTCAGTCCAGAATTTTTCACCAAATCAGTTAAATACTTTACATTTTTATAATAAACATTAATATGCTCACATTCTGTACAAAAGGTACAAAGATTGTACGTGTCACCATTCATTTTATCAATAAATATTTAATTTTTTATCTGTATTTTACGACACCCAAGTGTTAACAATGCAATTAATTAAAAGAAACCATAGACATAAAAAACTTGTCACTGTCTCTACATATAGCCAACTAGATATTTATTTTATAACTCGTAAAATTATCATTTATTTTTTATGCGTTAATATTTTTAATTCTTTTAATACATTCCCTTGTTTCTAGTAGTATAAAATTAGAAAAAGTATAAAGACAAATATTCATTTTAGATTATTATTTAAACCTTGTTTCACTAGAGCATAGGGAAATTACAATATTTGACATCAAATCCGAGGTTAATAAATGAAGGTGTCGCTGATGTAGTTCATTAGCGTCCGATAGAAGTAGACCTTAATTTTTTGTCCCTTTCCTCTAATACTATAAAATTATGTGATTTTGGCATAATATTTGCTCCTTTATTTAATTATTTAAACCACATTTTGATAGAGCATAGGGAAATTACAATATTTGACAACAAATCCGAGATTAATAAATGAAGGTGCCGCCGATGTAATTAGCGTCCGATAGAAGAAGACCTTAACTTTTTTTCCCTTTCCTCTAGTACTATGAAATTATGTGATTTTGGAAGAATATTTGTTTTTCTATTCAATTACTCAAACCACATTTCACTAGAGCATAGGGAAATTAAAATATTTGATATCAAATCCGCGATAGAAGTAGGTATACCTAACTACTTAAATTTTATTCCCTTTCCTCTAGTTCTATAAAATTGTGTGATATGGGTAGAATATTATATATTTTATTCAATTATTCAAAACACATTTTACTAGAGCACAGGGAACCCAAAAAAAATTGGTAATAAAACTATATTCATTGCTTTTTTTATATTGACATTTTGGAAAGTTGATTGAAATTGTTTCTTTTAATCTTATTGTAACGTAATATGCATAGATCAGTATGTTAGCTATATGGATTGTAGACCCTATAGATGTACCTATAATTAAGTTATAAATAAATATCTATCAAAAATATTTTAATATTTTACGCCACTGTGTTTATGACAGCTGTCAAGCCAGAGGGAAATTTCCACTTATTAATTTCCCTCTACGCAGGGAAATTCCCGAAGAAATTAGGTTATTGTCATAGCAACATGTCAAAATGCAGGCATCTGATTAGCTTAAATTAACTGGTATAAAATTTTCTTACCGAGTCTCCCGCGAGCATGAAACAATATTCCGGAAATTTTCCTCAGTTGCGAATTTTTTAAGAAAATTTTCACAACATTCGCACTTCGAGAAAATTTCCAGAGATAATTCATGCTCTAGGGAGATTGAAAGTGATAATACCTGATTATACATAGAGTTGCTCTACCAATTGGAAACCAACAGGAACGTGAAATTTTGACGTTTATCAATAACTGTTCAAAAATGAGTCGATTCGGAGATTTTTACTTAATATACTCAACAAATAATCGTATAAAATACAATACGTACTTCGAATTAAATACAGTTATACATCTCAAACTTCCTGCATAATTACAAATCGTCTCAGTTTGACAGAATATTTAAACTGTCAAACTGACACTCTTTGTAATTATGCAACAAGTTATCCATGTATAACCGGATTATTTTGAAGTACTTATAGTATTACTACTGAAAATAATAGAAAATTCAATTGACGTAATGCTATCAAGGAAAAACATTATTGAGAAATTATGACCGTCTATGTTGAATGTTATAATAAATGGAATATCAGAATTATTTTGATGAATTAGTGTCTTATATTCGAGTCTTTTTTGTATTCATAGTAGAGTTTTTTATTTAGCGATATTGAAAATACTTTTCGTCAATTTCTACACAACGTATTTAAAATATAGGTACAACCGGTTTAGACTTTACAATGATGTGATAGTCGAAACCGGGTGTACCTATGTTTTTAATACCAACATTGTGTGGAAATTGACGAAAAGTATTTTTAATTCTGTTTACAGCTTTTTATTCCTTTTGAGGGTATTTATTACTGCATTCCTACATTGTTTATAGCTCTTCCATTGTTTTGATTTTTCGTTTATATTAGTACTCTTGCTAAAAGTGCCATAAGACTCATTGCAGACATCAGTTAGATTCACTACCTCATAGTCAAACCAGGGAAGATTAACATATTTTCAATTGATAGTTTTTTGTGGCGAATCTTACTTCACATTTCTTTCCAGATAATTTATAAAATTTCTTTAAATATAATAAACATCATTAGAATTCATAGATACTATCATTATAGAGTGACCTGTGATTTATGGTGTATCTTGCACTGTACAGCTCATATCAGATATACTTGTGAGAAAATATAGTCAATTTTATGCTACGTTAATTACTCATTCTTGACAGTTTTTCAATCAGTTATTGTGCCCCAATATAATTTAGAAATGCTCGCAACTGTTTCAAATATTCCACATCACCCATCATCTATTAAAAGTAACGCATATTGAAATCTCCCACTAATAGGCATTCATTTTCAGAGTCAAAAATATCCCCAACCCAATTTTCAAAATCATCTTAGGATACATCACCATCAAAACTTGGATAGAGATTTGAAACACCACCTATAAACCACTTATCACCGTGCATATTCACCTATAGAAACAGTATGCCCTATCAACAAAAAACTTTTTTGAAATCTTAAAACTAATGTCATTTCATACATATATAATAACATATATATATATATATATATATATATATATATATATATATATATATATATATATATATATATAAATCCTCCCGTATATCTACCAGTTGAGTCACATCTCACAGTTTTGTAATTGTTGATTTCAATCTCCATATCCTCAATATATATTGAGGTGGTTGCTTCACTTATAATAATGATTGCCGGATTGCAGCATACTATTTCGGTAATAAACTGAACAAAGTTATTTCACTTAGAATATTTGAATATATTTTATCGTAGCCATATGGTGTATCAGGATACTCACTCAGTTTTTCTGTTTGTTTTGATGATTTGTAATATATACGATTGTAAGAATATTGTAGATAAATATTATTGTTTCACTTTTATCACCTTCCTCAATAATTCCATTAGTTTCTTGTTCACCCAAAAATAGTATTCTCTACTACGAATAACGGCAGAAGTATAAAATACATGAGGATCTCAAAAACAAATTGTATGTCATTTTCCATGATCTCGTTACACTCCAATAGAAGGTTTTAATAAATTCTATCAGTGATCTTCCAGCAAGCCTGGTAGGGTGCTATTTTTTGAGAAAATAAATGAACGAACTGAATGGTGCTACCTTCTAGCCAGTTATGAAAAGATTTATGTATACATTTCCTTATTTCGTGCCTATCGTTGAAAATTAATTAATTCATATTTAAACACACATTATTCCTATACACATTTAAAGATTCAGTTGAGTTTGAGATGAAAACTGAGTACATTTACCAAATCTTTCCCTAAAACCATAAACAACCAACTTGTATTTTACCATTAATTTTCAGCTTCTTAATTCAGATATTCAATTGAAATGGTAATCCACGGATCGGAAGTGAGATGTTACCATTCAATGTATTCTTATCTATTCCTCAACTTATTCTAGAGACTCTCGACCTACATCCAGAGATCGATACTCCGTCGAATTCTTTTTTTTTCCTCTTGATGTGGAAGAGAATTTATTGACGTTGCGTTATTTAGGAACGAACCGCAAATAGGAATGCAGATACAAGTAAACAAATTTGCCTTTGTGATTATGTCTGGATAACGTCATTATAGTCACTGAATTTCATTCATTTGAATGAGTTATTCCTATATTTCCAACGATTGTTGTGGGACTTAATGAATGAGAAACAGGGTTGAAAGGATTTTATTTTCCAAATGGACAAATATGGCAACAGTATTCGATAGATCGATAGTAAGCCATATATTTCTGATTGACATTTCAATAACCCTGAAAATTTATGTATCAAATTTTAACCCTTGTACCGACGTAACATCGCCTGCAACATGCAGCTTAACAAGTTCACAACAACTATGCTAAATCACATAACTTATTTTTAAAAATATGGCATAGATTTTAGGTGTCCAACAAAGAATGTGTTTCGTTTTGCTGCACTTAAAAAACATTTAATTTTTAAATGAACACCCTTGTTGCTTTTGGTTTGGATATATAAGTAATTTCATCAAACTTCTCATTTCTAATCCGGTATTATTTTTATGGATATCACACAAAGCAGGTTTTGCGTGAAACAATTCAATGAGATCTAGTACTCAGTTTTCACTGCACATTTTACTTCTAAATTAACAAAAACACTAATTAAAAAAAGTATGTCAATATTGACTTATTACCTGATGCATATTTTATTACCAAAGACAAAAGCATTGCCAGTAATATATCCTAAGCTGAAGAAAACAATAAATTGTATTCCACCAATGTTACCTATTTGAGGTCAAAGATACGCAACAAACCATATCCCTGTTTTGAATCACCGGCTACAGATGCAACATAGGTCGGCAACATCAAATATCAATGTTTTTCCAGCTATTATCGTTCGGTCTGTATTAAATTTTACGCAACTACTGAACGATTATGGCAGCCACTTGCGGATGGGGAAAATTGAAAAAAAGGAACATAAAAAAATAATAATTTGAGTACAGACAGAGTAACTCTCCTGAAATTTATAGAGGGCTTATTTCAATGATATTCTTTCTTTAAAAATATTATTGCCTGCATATCTACACAACCTAAATGTTGACAGAATGCCAAGTATCTTAATTTAAAATGCTAATATTTTTACATCCATTTCAGCAGAACAAAACATATATATTTAGGATAAGTATTACTAAAGGCAAGATTCAAATTTATCACTAATTATTTGCCAGAGCAGAATACTTTTTTTTGTGAGTTACATTAATAAGATTACATCAGGGCCGACGAATTGATGTATCGATTAGATACTTTTCAATTCAACTAGGAAATTCATTACAACATGCTTCTATTTTCAGTTATCGCTTTGAAAAAAAGATTTTCAGTACCTAGTTCAATATACCTTTGTTCCTGCTCAATAGACCGAATAAACAAACAATAATTTTGTACGATCTTGTTAATAGTTCAAAATGAGTAATAACCGCAGATTTCAATAGAGAGTATGATGTCATACTCTACTTTGCGGTGTTAATTAGTAAAGTGTAATCACGAAAAGTCATTTCAATAATACTTCTCTATGGATCTTGTTGAATCCGTTCAACTTAATCTGGGAGCAAAATAATTGAATTTTGATGAGCTTTTGCGTTTCTCATTATTCTGTGTAGGAATTTCAAACAAGAATATGTAGGAGCACGAATTGAATATAACGACCATTTTGAAGGTATTTGAGAATTTAATATTTGCTGTTGCTGAATAACCAAGTATAAAAAAATTTTGGATTTCAATACTTTTTGAATCGGAATCAGAAGTTTTGAATATTCTTTATCTAAAAATCAACAGTTAGATGTTAAATAGATGAGGCCGTTACTTGGTTATCTGATGAAGCCAACGTATGATGAAACACTGAGTCACAGTTGTATATAATTATTGATATATTCTGTATCTGGTTCACATTGTTTTAAGTAGTGTTATTGTCAGATTTTCATTATTTAATATAGGATATGATTTAAACTTCCACCAAACGAACTATTTTCTGCATATCTACTCATTCTCACCTGTTACAAGCCAAAATCCATCAATATATTGATTGCTTTTTATAACCACATTATCGTTTGTTGTGTTAGGCAGAACAAACATATTTGCACTTCCTTAAATACTAAAAGCCGTGCGATCCGATCAAAGGATTCCGAATGTTTTCTATATATATATATATATATATATATATATATATATATATATATATATATATATATATATATATATATATATATATATAACTCTATGTTGGTTGGGTACTCGGCATAAAGGGCTGCTTGAATCAAACAACCATTGGTCATTTACATCAATATATTTCGGTCCTTGTTAGGTCCTTCATCAGGATGCTAAAAATACGGCAACGCTCCTTGTATAACTATATATATATATATATATATATATATATATATATATATATATATATATATATATATATATATATATATATATATATATAGGGTGGACCACGACGAACTGCATCGATCGATATCTCAGAAACTGAATGTAGGAAAAATTTGAAATTTTGGGAACTTGCTAGATGTCTTGCGGCCTATACAGCTAAAATATATTCATCTATTGGACATTTCCGGTTGTACCGGAAATAGACCCTAAGTCGCATATTTTAAATAGGATACCATATATATTATTACATTTTTGAATTTAACTCAAAATTCTAAGCAGATATGCATCATGTCCTATACCTATGTCTAAGCGTTTTTGACATATTTAGGTTAGGTAAGGTTAGGATAGGTTAGTTTAACTAATCATACAAAGTGTTCAAAAAATAAGATCTAAAATAAGATTGAGGAAACAGACAAAAATCAATTTTATCAAATGGAAACCTCCATTTTTCTTATTTGTAGTATTTATCATTCAAAACGAAGGTAACTTTGTGAAAGGTTATCTATACCTAAAATTTGAAATTTTCGAAATATTGCCAATTTAATATTTTTATATAGCGATTTTCCATTTAATCGTTAAAAAATTAGATCTAGGATAGCCACGATCGTATTTGACATTTCAAATCATCGTAATGGCACCCCGGTTAAATCATACAAACGAAGATTATTTAAACTTATTTATTATTTATGGATAATGTGATAAAGTTATTTCAAGAACATTTGACAAGAAGAGCCACCTTGAACAATTGCTGCTTACATGCGAAAAATGTTCAGAAGTTCAAGGACACCAATTCGAACATTTATTTAAAATTAACATTTTTATTTCCAATCTCGATATCAATATTTTCATTTTCAATAACTAGTTTATTTCTGTATACTTTTCATTCGCAGATCCAAAGTTATTCAAGTTTTCTATAATTCTTCTGATAGTATTTGGTGATGGTTTTTGTTTTTGAGGATATCGTGTCACAAATGTATCACATTTTCAAAATAGAAAAATTTTCTTGTGACCGAAGTAGTATAAATTCAAAGAATTCAATTCTTCTTGTAAAATCAGTTTCATTTAAATGCTGCACTAATGAAAATATGGATAGCATAGGGATTATATTTGTGTTTCCGTAAAGTTCTTAGAAATGATGATTTAGATAAGCCTGATTCTAATGCTCCCTGCCTCGAAGATTTTGTTGTATATGCTTCGTCGTTTTGACATAAAAACCTAAATATGTCAAAAACGCTTAGACTTAGGTATAGGACATGATACATAGAATCTGCCTAGAATCTTAAGTAGAATCCAAAAACGTAATAATATATAGGGTATCCCATTCAAAATAAGCGACTTAGGGTCTTCCGGTACAACCGGAAGTGAACAATAAATAAAAATATTTTAGCTCTATAGGCCTCAAGACATCTAGCAAGTTCCCAAAATTTCAAATTTTTCCTACATTCACTTTCTGAGATATCGATCGATGCCACTGTATATATATATATATATATATATATATATATATATATATATATATATATATATATATATATATATATATATATATATATATATATATATATATATATATATATATATATATATATATATATATATATATATATATATATATATATATATTATATATATATATATATATATATATATATATATATATATATGTATATACACTCAGGTGCAAAGAAAACGCAACAAGTTAAAATTTGGTAATATTTGAGAAGTCATAGTTTTTTTATTTATAGTTCAATTTTGAAAATTTTTTCAGAAAACTGTAGATGAAATATTTAATTTCAACTTGCACATTCAGTCTTTTGTTGAAAGCTGCCTCATTAGTTATTCTACAGGGTTAATGAGAAGTTTGTTCTTGAACCCTAATTTCAAAACACCCTGTAGAATAATCGCGTGGTCAGATTCTTTCAAAATACCAGTTATTCTTAAGAATCATTTCTTCTCAACATTTCTTTTTTCATTTCATGCCTTTTAGTGCACTAGTTCATTTTTAAGAGAGAAAAGATCTCCAAACAACAGTTAACCCAATTTTAAGAACTGTTAATTTTTGACGAGATGGCTTTGCTTATTGTGCCATAATCTCAGTTTGACAGCTCAGTTTATGAATCCAGCAATGAGAAAGCAACAATATATTGTTCATTTATAATAATAAGCAATTATTGCAAAATTTATTCATGCAAATTTATTCAATTCAAATTAAAAATCAAACTTCAAAACAAACCAATTCATCTGCATCTTGAATAACCTGAAGAAACTTACTTTTTGCAACAAATTTAGATTAAAATTTTGTATTACCACCTCTAGCTCTTATTACTGCCTGAATACGTCGGTTCATATCTTTCAATAAGGTGACGAATAGCATTTTGAAGAATATTTTGCAATTCCTCCTGAATTGCTGAACGAAGCTCGTTTATCGTATAGTTTGATTTTTAATTTGCATTGAATAAATTTGCATAAAACGATTCTGCAATAATTGCTTACTATTATAAATGAACAATATATTGTTGCTTTCTCATTGCTGGATTCATAAACTGAGATTATGGCACAATAAGCAAAGCCATCTCGTCAAAAATTAACAGTTCTTAAAATTGGGTTAACTGTTGTTTGGAGATCTTTTCTCTCTTATTAAAAATGAACTAGTGCACTTAAAGGCATGAAATAAAAAACAAAATGTTGAAAAGAAATGATTCTTAAGAATAACTGGTATTTTGAAAGAATCTGACCACGAGATTATTCCACAGGATGTTTTGAAATTAGGGTTCAACAACAAACTTCTCATTAACCCTGTAGAATAACTAATAAGGCAGCTTTCAACAAAAGACTGAATGTGCAAGTTGAAACTAAATATTTCAACTACAGTTTTCTGAAAAAATTTTCAAAATTGAACTATAAATAAAAAAACTATGACTTTTCAAATATTACCAAATATTAACTTGTTGCGTTTTTTTTGCACCTGAGTATATATATATATATATATATATATATATATATATATATATATATATATATATATATATATATATATATATATATATATATATATATATATATATATATATATATATATATATATATATATATTCAAATTATTTCACCTTCAAGTAAAATAAATTAGTTTTCCATTTGCAACATCCCTTTTTCTTTTCCAATTTCAAATTTCCCATTTCCTAAGGAAAAATCATCGATGGCTCCAATTCTACCATCATATTGAATTTTAAAAATATACTGAAATATTCATCACACATAATTTCAGTTATCTAAGTGAATATTGAGAATCTGATTCATTTATAGGTTTTTGTAATTGAATATTATCAAGAAAAAAATTTAGAATTTGAATTTTTGACGGTGTTTTCTATGTATTCCAGCTTTTTACATTTTATGAATGTTTTCTTGAATAATTTAGAATCAGATATACTTGAAGGCTTGATTAAAAGTTTCGTTCCGGATGATTTCGGCAATACATAAGATAAACTCAACTATCGTCTCAACGTGTTTAATCAATAATTGAATGGTAGAAGCGATTAATACAGGTAGACTAAATCAAAGCATTTATTGTTAAGAATCTTTTATATTTGTTTACATTGAAATGCGCATTTCATCTCTTACAGAGCTTCAACACATGCCTACCTCACTCTGATGAATTTTTTTTAAAGATCAGCTCTAAATGCCCCAATCGGTTTTTAAATATCAGAATATGAAGTAATAGGTGTTTCACTGAAATTTTGCTACGATATCGCTTCCTTATATTCAACATTATTTTCTAAATTCGAACTATGCCATTAATATCTTATGAGCTTCAAAAACGATGGATACTTTTTCAAAAATTGAAAATCTACTAACCAATGAATTGCCATCTCGAGCGGTTCTCATTTAACCTAATGAGCTGAAACTTGGTCTCTAGGATTATTATTGAGATATACTTCAATCTCGTATAGAAAACGCAATGTAAAAAAATTAATCTCTTCGGAAGAAGAAGAAAAGTTGCGCGAATATTAGTACACATAAGTACTACTATGTATAAAGATCGCATGTTATATAGTGCTGCAAATATTGGTTGATCGCAAAAAATAAAAAAATGAAAATGAGAGAACAGCACAGCTCCGTCAATAAGGTTGTATTTTTGCGAGAAGTATATCGCTTCGAGAAACGATTCGAACGGAATAAATTATGGTTTTAAAAAACACGCTTCAACAGAAAACCGTAAAAAATAAGAAAATAATTTTTTTCATTCTAAAAAAATTGAAAATTCGTGTCGCCTACTGAAAGCGAAGCAAGTCGAGATGCGATTCGAAGAGAAAAGTCTCCGCAAAGTGCAGCGCGGCTGAGGAAAAAAGATGAAACTGACGAAGAAACGTGATTCAACATGAACTCAATCTACGCCCAGAATTTTAACCCTCTAACTCAATCTGCAGAAGATATGGAGTTGAGCAAATTATCAAAATACCAGAAAACGAAAAATATCTACGTGAAAATGGCGGCGTTTGGCAAAAATCAATTTTTGATAGATCAGTTCTGCTTCGAAAACAACGTTAGATAGCAATTTTCAGCTCATTTGGTTTTATGGGAGCCGCTCGAGATACCAATTTGTACCAGAAAAAATATAATAAATGAAAACATAAATGTCTGCATGAAAATATCGTCGGTTAGACAAATTTACCCAAATTTTGACAGTTTTGTTTTATCTCAATTCACGCCTAACTGTTGACTTTCCATATGCTGCAATAGTCTATTAATATCGAGGGACATATGACTAAAATTTATAACTGAAATCTACCACAGTAACTGAATCACGGTCTTTAGCTAGTTACATATATTTCAGGTTCTATAGATTATGAATGAGTAAAAAATGTATATGCATTGTATTGGTGTTTCATTTTGGGTCTCAAACTATAATTATCGCATACGGAGTTCATCCAAAATATTAAATTGTGAAAAACGAAGTTAGTCAACAATTATTTTTGTTATATTTATGACAGAAATAATTTTCATAAGAAACAACAGTTTTGGAACACTTTAAGGTACTCGTAATTAATGAACTGAAACATTCAAAAATTAATTCAGCTTTATTTAGTGGTAAACCAAGATATAATCCGATTTTGCGACTCACCATAAATTTATATACAGGTCAATGATATCTGTAATATCTGATATTCCTTGGGAGCTTTCCAACAAGGAAACACCATGTCACACTACAGAATTCTGCGTACGGGTGCTTGTTGGAAAGCCTTTTTGATTTTTACAGCAAACGCAGCCATAATTATTTCTAACCGCGATGGGCCACTGATTTCACGTTAAAATCGTTAAATAATGAAAACTGTATATTATATAATACAATAATAATTACATACATTAATAAGTAAAACTATTGCCAACGTTAATGCAATAAATCGACTATAAATGCTAGAAGCGCTGAAACACTACACGCTCCAACTCAACTTTTTCTTGTGTTCGGCCGTGTGTCACTGTGTCGTTGTTGGAACAACAAACGATGAACATCGTGTCAAACAGTGTCGCTCTGTGTCTTAGGCGGAAAGGTCCCCTTGTCATGCACCCTGAGTTAGGAAAATCTGGGAAGTCAATAATTATAATTAATAACTTTCATACAGGTTTTCATGTTCACTCCAATATCAAAAGTATGTGCTATTAAAATGAGCATGAGTATTATGGCAGGGAAAAATTATGTTGTCACAAGAGCTAGAGTTGCCAAAAGTATCATTTTCATTTCATAAGAAATATTATCAAAATAATAGCTACGATAGTAAATTGGAATACCCATGGCATATAATTCATTTCAGATGTATCAAATTTATTGATTTGGATCTGACAAACAGCGCAAGACAAGTTCACAGATTAAATTGAATATGTACCAAACTTTTTGCCTTAATAGCTCACTTCAATGTGAATCAAAATGAAAGGCATTGATAGCCCAACGATTCGTTTCATGGTCGTAAAATTTTAAAGCTAAAATCAAATTCTACATTTCTACATCATGAGAGATTCAGTGGTAATATAATTTCAGATGTGACACTGATTAAATTGAAAAAGCCAATACCGTTAGTGAACTTTCTTCATTTGATGAAAATAATTTAATAATTGAGTATTATTATGATGAAAAGACGAATGAATAAAAATTATCAATGTTCTAACCATTTCTATGAAAATATATATTCCGAATATAATATGAAATAAATTGGCATTTTGTCTTCAATAAATTTTATATATATATATATATATATATATAATTATATATATATATATATATATATATATATATATTTATATATATATATATATATATATATATAAATATATAAATTTATATTTATATATATATATATATATATATATATATTTAAAATTATATATATATATTTATATATATATATATATATATATATATATATATATATATATATATATATATATATATGATGAATATTTGAATTGTTTCGAATGTGCTATATTTTCACTTTTTATCTTTTATAAGTAATAACAGGCCCTCGATGTTTGGTTATATCCATAGCTATAAAATGAAAATGCATATGAATACAAAGAGTAAAAATATCTCAGCATATCTTAAATGAATAAAGAAAACTTAAGAATAAAGTTGAAATGAGATCGTGTAACAACCTAATTTTTTCAAAATGCGACAAGCTTCTATTTGAACTTTATTTTTAACTTTCAAGTTTTTTTTTTAATAATAACTAATGACAGCTCTTCCTAAGATTTTTTGTTGTTCACCTACCTTTTTTCATACGCAAAATTTCAGCACAATCGGAAACTGGGAAGTATGTCAAATTTAAGTTGCAAAATCTGATTACAGACAGATAGACAGGCTCCTGGGCAGGTGAAACTGAATAAGAGCTTCTAAAAAGGTTGGTCAGTACAAATTCATTTCGAACATGTTTCGCAAAATAATTTTGATACTTTGTAGGAGCCAACGATGTGCTGAAATTATGAAGAAAAGTAATGATTAGTTCAGAGGTTTCTTTGGAACAATGTAGACTTGGGATGATGAATAATATTAGGGACTATCATTTTTGATGTCATTCGGAATCATATTCTGTGGACGATAAAGCAACATGAAAAATTGATATTGATGGAACGGATAGTATAAATTAAACTCGGAATATGATGAAACAAAATATATGACTAAAGTTTTTCTCGATCAGTCTTTCAACTTCCTCTGTAATAATTCTGAAGTGATTTAATTGTCTACCAACTTTCTTGTTTATCGATCAACTGACGAGTTATTCTTCACAGATGAATCACAAAACAATTTGAAAAAACATGAGAGCGCATACAAATTTATATATAAATATATATATATATATATATATATATATATATATATATAAATATAATATATATATATATAATATATATATATATATATGAATATATATATATATATATATATATATATATATATATATATATGTATATATATATATATATTTATATATATATATATATATATATATATATATATATATATATATATAGACATATATAGATATATATATATATATATATATATATATATATATATATATATATATATATATATATATATATATATTATATATATATATATATATATATATATATATATATATATATATATATATATATATATATATATATATATATATATATATATATATATATATATATATATATACAGTCAAACTCGTTTATAACGAACGCTCGGTTATAACGAACAAATTCAAAATTCCGGCCAAAAACCCCATGTTATTACATATAACTCTGCCTGGTTATAACGAACTTGAATATAGCGATCGCTCGGATATAGCGATCTATTTTCTTCGCCAAATTTGAGATATATTATCGGCTATAACGAACTATCGAAGATCTTTCGTCACTTTTTTCCTCAATCTCAGTCGTTGTGTTCGTGACCGAGTGTCCAAGCTACCGCTACGTTAGTATACTATTAACAGTGATTGAGTATTGAGTAAGGGTACCTAGGCCTTCTAGGCTTTGATTCTTCCCGATGACGGAACAAAATTTGTGTTCGTAAGCAAAGCCATAAATTTAAGTCAAAATATCGAAATAATCAATAAACTTCAAAATTAGGTAGCAAATGCTGTAATCTGTAGGTAATATAAATGGTCAAAGTCGACTGTCTCAATGATTTGGGCCAACAGAGAAAAATATCTCAAAATTCACGCACCTTAAATAAAAAAACTACGAGGATCGTCTAAGCTAGATGTCGATCAGTCTCTTCTGAAATGGTTCTCTTTAAAAATAATCGAAACATTCCTATTTCTCATATTTCTGGATGAAATGGAAGAAGAAAATCAAAATGAGTTTTCATCGGAAATTTTACCTTTGGATGTTTTAAAGTCGCTCGACATTGTGAATAAGTTTTCTCGCTGACATAATATGGATAAAAGGTGTATTCAAGCAGTAGGATTAATTCAACCTGTTCAATCTATTTCAGTATCACGCAAAAAACAATGTAATACTACTGATTTTGATGAAGTGATGTTCTTGAAAAACTTTTCTAGCTTTTTTAGTTTAAAATGTGTTCGTATGTTTTATATTTTCACGTAGATATTAAGACATACATACAGTTTGTAATAATATTTATGTACACATACATAGATGAATAATTATCTATGAGTTAATAATTAATTTAATTTGTGTTTATTTATAAATAAAATGTTTTAGTAGACGCTTTTAGTATAAAAGAGAATGTTTATTTTGAAATAAAATTCACACCTCGTTTATAACGGCCACTCGCTTATAGCGAACACTTCCTAGTTCCCCTTGAGAGTTCGTTATATCCGAGTTTGACTGTATATATATATATATATATATATATATATATATATATATATATATATATATATATATATATATATATATATATATTCATCAGACATGAAAAAATTTCGACAATAGTGGTACAGGAGGTCTGAAACATATCCAAAGGCTTTTCTGCACTTGACTGTTTACTTTCGATACACTTCAATAGCGTACTATTTCCGGGAAAAATACAACTGAAAACGTTCTAGGATTGAAGAGCAAGTTATTGCGTTTCTTTCCAGATATATTTCCATTCGATCAATGTACATTACAGAAGTTGAAATATGATTAATAATTCAATCAATAAATAATTCAGGAATGAAAATGCGTCGGTGGAATTCTCATGTTTCGTATCCATACTAGCTTCATCAATATTGATACCTGAATTGCAAAACCATGAAATTTACTGCTTCTTCCTTTTCGGAATGAGAAACCATTTGGACAATAAAATGGTTGCTTTTTTTGGTAATATTGATTCAATAGAAGTTCTGCATACATACAAAGCAAGTTAGATTCTGGACACTTAGTGCGAATAACACTCTCAAGCTCAGCTGTATTCCCATATGCGTATTGATACTTGAAATGCGATCCTTTCATCTACTTCTTTCTGGTATAAAAATATCCACGAGAATTAATATTGAAGTTATTATCAGCTAGTTATTATTTTTAAAACAATATACTTTTATTCATATAATAATAATCAGATATATAAATATATACATATATATATATATATATATATATATATATATATATATATATATATATATATATATATATATATATATATATATATATATATATATATATATATATATATATATACATATATATATATATATATATATATATATATATATATATATATATATATATATATATATATATATATATATGTTGTATGTGGGTAGTAGTTCTGGCAGTAAAAGGCCGTTTTCGTCCAAATGTCGTGAGCAAACACGCACTATTTCCGGAACATAAATATTGCTTTTTATAGAAATATCAGTAATAAAGTTTGTTGAAACTCGCCCTAAATGATTTTGTCTATTGCAAATTACACAAGAAGTATTCGCCGATTACTTTGAAACATTCAGTTTTAAACATTCCGGATCCTGTTGTACCATTTCAATTTCTTCATCAAGAGATCATGAACAATTCGAACAAACTCGAGAATTGTTGTTAAACTCCAAGGCAGGGTGGTTTAAGTTTTCTCTTCTTGAAATAGCTATTTGCCTCTTGTGTTCATTGATTTCATTATTTACCAATCTTGTTGTAAATCTTACTTCATATAAATTATCACACACATAACAATTGACACGGTTATTATTATTACTAAATGGCATTTTTTTAATACAAAAGTAGAACTAAATAATAATCAATGATTAGAAATTGCTTTGCTGAATTAAAAACTAAACAAAGGTACAATTTGGTTGACATTTTTTCATGAACAATCGCCATATTTATTGTTGTCGTTGGCGACGCTAAGCCAACCAATATTTTTTTAGCTTGACTTGTATGTGGTGAAAAATCTAGGAAGTCGAATTTCGCTAGTTTTGTAACTGTCATGTTGAGCTGTTTTTCTTGCCTATGTAGGTTGGATCAGTATACAATTTTATGGTTTTTATTTAGGTGGATGATGAATAAAGTAGCGTCTTTAATATTTAGATTTTCTCAAAAGTGTTTAATATAATACCAATGAAAGTTTAAGAAATACTGTTATATAAATTAATTTTTGACAAACTTTGTAACTAGGTATTTAAGAGTCGCCCTGTAGGAAAAAAATCATTTCTGATCTGCAATTGTTAAAAAAAGAATGAAAAATATATATTATTCGTGAAATGTCTACAGTTGGTCCCAAAGTTATTATAACAAGAATTATTTCACACTAACAAAGTTTTTAAAGCATTATCACATTTGGCTTAATCACAACATTTCAAAAATCCATTAAATCGAAACTAGACATACAAACTGTTTAAAACCTTCACATTTTATTGATAACAAAGGATATTAAAACATATAAAAAAATGAAGAAATTCCAACGAGAACCATTTTATATGGGTTCCCGTGCGGGGTCCTTTGGTAATTTGTTTGATTGTAAGTAAGAGTTTCAATTAGTTTCTCTCACAGCTGCAACTTTCATGTTAAAATTTCAATCATCTTCAGCTACTTTCAATTGAATAAGGGGGTCAAAAATTTGTATGTACAAAATGACAGAAACTAGGAAAAAATACTACCTCAGTGGGCAACTCTGCTGCTCTCATGTTTTTCCAAATTATTTTGTGATTTATCTGTGACGAATAACCCATCAGTTGATCGATGGACAAGAAATTTGGTAGACAATTAAATCACTTCAGCACACTGCACCATATTGCCACTGAGTGTCCTTTGAGAAGATTCTCGGGAACCATAGGGGAGCTCCATCTGCTCAAAGAAGGCGCAACTGAATGGCTGAATGGACTGGATATCTACCCATAGTTGGCTGAGACCACTTTACCACTTTCTTAATTGTGTTCTCATACATTCTATGTTTTACTTTGTTCGTTCTAATTACTTGCTTTGTTTGTATTATATTTAGCTTGTTTATACTCTGTATGTATACCGTTTATACCGTTTTACACATGTATATATGTTGTTTCAATACAGCTGTATTCCAGCCATACGAAATGAATAACCTTATACTTGTCTCAATTTGATATTGAGATAAAATATAACCCTGGAAAATTCAATTTAGAAGCAGACGTCTTAGCAGAAACCCAGTATTGAAAGCGGAAAACAACCAAAAAAAAATATTAAGAACAGTAAATTGTGTAAGTCTGCAGGAAATAAATATTGATCAAACAAACAATGATAATATCAGAAACATAGATGAAAAATGAATACCGAAAAAAGGTGTATTCTTTAAATGGATGAGAAAGAAAGAAAAGATAATTCTAACAGAAGAATTTAGTAAAAATTTGATGAAAGAAATATATATATATATATATATATATATATATATATTTATATATATATATATATATATATATATATTAATATATATATATATATATATATAGATATATATATATATATATATATATTATATATGTACATATATATATTTATACTATATACTATATATATATATATATATATATATATATATATATATATATATATATATATATATATATATATATATAAGTAGGGGTCATATTGGCATAAATCGAATGATATTCATGCTGTCACCATTTTATACATCAAAAAATTTTTTGAATAATATAAAAAACCTGTGTGGAACTTGCGAGACACGCATAACAAATAAAACGGGAATAAAAAATAAATATGGTCTACTTTCACAATTGGGTCCAGCGAATAAGCCATTTAAAATAGTATCTATGGAAACAATAGGAGGATTTGGTGGAACAAGTTCAACGAAAACTTATCTTCCCTTATTAGTAGATCATTTTTCCCGGTATGCATTCCTACTAACTTCAAAAACACAGAAAGGTTCAGATTTCATAAAACTAACGAACAAAGTACTAGCCCAGGCAAACATAGTACTAATTCTAACAGATTAATAACCTGGTATGAATTCTACAGAATACAAAAGTTATTTGGAACAGAAAAACATCCCTCTAATATTCACTGCTGTAAATAAACCATTCACAAACAGTTTAAATGAAAGATTGAGTCAAACCCTGGTTAAGAAAATAATTTGTAAATTAAATGAACTAAAAAGAAAAGGTTCATGGACAAGCATTGCACATAAATGTATAGACGAATATAATAAAACTATCCGCACACTAACTAAATTCAGCCCAGAATACCATTTTGAATGGCACAGATAATTCACTAATACCCAAAGAATTGAAATCAGAAAAAAGTACTACTATAATTTGAAGAAAGATAGGAAAACTGCATTAGAAAATAGTATGAAATATCATAATTATAACAAGAATTTATTTGATAAACATGGAAAAGACTACAAATTCGAAGTTGGTGATCTAGTAAACATCGAAAATGGGAACTGGTTAAATAAAAAGAAATTGGATTAAATAAGATAGGTCCATACCCAATTAAAGAAAATATATCTAACACGATATACAAAATCGATGTAGGACATAAAAAAAGGAATCCAGTCCTTATCATATCACAAAGCTGATCCCAAAAAGAAAGTTAACACTTCCTCCAATTCATTTCGATATTCTGGATCGTAGATTGTATAAATTGATAAATGTCAGAATATTGTCAACACAGTTTTTAGTTGTTGAAACTTATAGAACGGCGGATAACAAACATTGAATGTAGTTTCTCCATTTCAGGTTTGTTATAAAATTTGTGAGTTTTAGTAAATTTAATAAATGTTACTCCATTTCAGAGAAAAACTTCTTGTTTCGATTATCGTCATCAACATTATATATATATATATATATATATATATATATATATATATATATATATATATATATATATATATATATATATATATATATATATATATATATATACAGAGGCACCAGTTGAAAAAATTTTTTTAAGCATTTTAAAGTTATATGATCAACATTAGAACCCCGAAAACTCGACTTTCGATAACTCGACAAGCCTGACACATTTTTTGACCCTGAAAAACGAAACACGCACGGTATTTTCGTAAAAAGGTAATTTAATAATTACGCTTTAAGAATATCTTAGAGCAGTGAATATATAGCTCTGAAGAGAATGAAATTATATTTTAAGAAATCGTGAACTATCATTAAAATAATAAAACATTAAATATTGCTGTCGCACAGTAATAGCATTTCGATTAATAAGTGAAATAGCTAATTTAAGCATACTTTGAATAAGTCTCAGGGTTCATTAAATAAAAGCAATATTTCAAAGTTAATGCTTTAATAGTATATTGTATAATTAGTGGGAAAAGCATAATATTTCCAAACCACTGTGATAATTACCAGACGAGGAGCGCAGCGACGAGTCTGGTAACACAGGAGTTTGGGAATATGCTTTTCCCACGAATTATACATACTATTTTTTCTTCGATCGTTGATTTACATTTAAAAAATTAATTAAAAAATATTTAATTCAAAATGTAATCAAGTCAGTTCAAATAGGTTTTTCTATGTTCATATTGAAATATAGAACTGGTAACCATGGAAATTACTTTGTTACGACAAAATTAAATAATTTTGAAGCCGGTTTTGTTTGATTCGTTGTATTTTATGAAGAATTAAGAAAGAATTAGTAAACATAAACACTGATAGTGATTATTTGTTACCCTGCACGCCTCCTGAGCTAGTAAAAGCCGCGAACGCGGCTTCACTTAATTTACTTCCGGCGAAATGCAGAGAGAAGTATGAACTTGCGTACCAACGCTTCATGGATTTTTGCAGAAAAAACAACAGTCTATCCTTTTCTGAGAATGTATTGATGACGTATGTTGCTGAATTGGTAATAAATGTAAATATTAACAACAATTATAAAAACTAAAACCATACTTTGTTTCATTTCATTGTAATAATCCATTTGTAACATTACCGCACGCGACAGCAGTGCGGTAAGAATATTACCGCACTGTTATTTTCTAATTGCTTAGCAACTGCCCACTATTCTGGAATGTTGAGTTTTGCGCATAGAAAACAGGTCAAAATAGTGTCACTTTTCCCACGATCGGAGAAAAATTAATTGTGGCAGTTGTGATAGATAAGCTTCACATTAGTAGAACTTTCAGACCAGAGTTTCAGTACATAAACGGCGGCTTTGTTAATCAAAAGTCGGATTCATACTATGCAAAATATTTTGTTCATGAAAAATGCACCTTCAGTTTTGACTTTGAAATATTAAATGCTGAAAGTAAGGAAAGGATATAAACATTCAGGTCTCCAATTGAATAACCAAATTAATCATACTACAAACACTTACTTAAATCTATTTAAAATTACGGGACTACCTAGCTAGCAGTTTAGATTGTAATTTCCTCCCTAACTAATTATTTGCATCTACCCTTTCTACCCAATTTGTTAGGTATATATCTCTTTCCTGTATTAAATATATCATCCAAACCGACGTCAGATTTCAAAAGTTTTGATTCAACTTATGAAAATGCATGATTCAGATAATGAAGATGAGTTTATAATTAATCAAGATACAGAAATAGATATCTAGATATTTGTAAATTTAATTCCTTCGTCATCTACCAGATTGAGCAAATGAGCAGAATACGGGAATAAGTGCACCATATTTTGATAACACATAAAAATAAAAATTATAGATATGAACCGCATCAACACCTATACGAAGATATAGTAGAGTGCAATATTGTAACTGGGTATTAATGTAAGACATATTAACATTATGATATGCGTTTCCATAAGACAACTTTATTTTCCGTTGAGAGTCGCTGGGCCAAAAGAAATCCGCATTTGTTAAGAGAAGGGAATCATCAAAATTGGTTTCAATGTTTGGGCTGAAATAAAAGATAATTATATATTATTAATTCAAATCAAACACTTGGCTTACTGTTTTACAAATATATATTAAAAATTAATAAAAATTAACAAAATGTTGTCAACATGTTTCGGGTAGTGAACCCATTCTCAAGACTAAGTCAAGACGAGTCTTGACTTAGTATATATATATATATATATATATATATATATATATATATATATATATATATATATATATATATATATATATATATATATATATATATAATCTCTTGATAATTATTAGCAATAACAGGCTTGTTGAATCTCAATAAACTCGATTTTATTAAAAAGTTGACGTTTCACCACGACATGGTTTTATCAAAAATTTTGAAAAAATTGAAAATTCTTTGACATTTATTGAATTGAAAAAATTTGAATAGTTAAAATAGACTACTATGTTTCTCTAAAATTTTTCGGCTGTGGCCGTTCTTTGTTATTTATTACGTGCTATTCAGTCCAATATTAACATTCAAATCTGTTATTATTAGATGGTAAGGGAAACCACAAAAACCTTTACCCACGTAATGTTCGAAATCGGTTCAAATTATTTTGAAAATATGTGTCAAATAAGCATATGGAATATATTATAATTGATTTGGACGGATATCCTGATAGCCTACTACCAAGATTGAAGAGCTATATATATATAAATATATATATATATATATATATATATATATATATATATATATATATATATATATATATATATATATATATATATATATATATATATATATATATATATATATATATATATATATATATAAGTCTGCTATCAAGACTTATGATGAATTTAAGTACGGCTGTTGATGCTAGCAATAACTGAAAAGTTTATTAAAATACATAATTACATACATTAAACCTATTCAATACATTATAACATTACCTGAATCAACAAACAAGTACATTAATTCACAAATAAATATGTTTGTTTTCAACAAATATACAATTTATGACAGTGTCAAATTTATACAATTGAAAATGAACAGTAGTCAAGGTATCTGGATATGATGACCTGATAAATCTTTGAGAAATCTCGCAACCCTGATCCGCTAAGTCGACTGCACTGAGCGCATCGTTAGGTTGGACGAAACTCCCAACTTACATCCCCCCTCCCCCACCAAACTGGTGTAAATTATATTCGGGAGCGGGACAGTAAGGGATCATTTTACTTGCATGGAAAATATTTGATTCCTTTCTTTTGAAACCCGAGTCTATAATGTATAGCACATTTGAAATTTTCTTTTTTATTTTAAAAGGACCCATTCTGATTGGATCTAGCTTGTTCCGGTTTAGGCGACTTGAGTTTTGGATATATATATAAGGTCTCCCTCTTCATATGTTATTTGTTTCGTATTCTTGTCATAATAAATTTTGTTTCGATCATGAACTTTTTTTGAATTCAAGAATGCTATTTCTCTATTTTCTTTTAAGTTTTCTAAGTTATTTTTGTTTAACTCAGGTGGTTTGAAAGAATTATCAATTCCGTTTAAAAGATAACTAGGCGTAAATTTTGTGGTGCTATGAACAGTGTTATTATAGTTTTCAATGCATTGCTCGGATATAATACTCCACGATCGGTGTCTATTCTCCGAAATTTTATATCTAATTGAATTTACTAAAGTTTGATTTTGTCCATTTGAGAAAGGGCAATCTACAGCTGTAAATATGTATTTTATTTTTTCTGATTTTAAGAATTTCTTGAATTGGTTTGAGTTTATGCCGGAATATTGGTCCGTTAAAATTAAATTTATCTTATTTTTGTTTTGAATTTTTTTTATTAAATTAATAAAGTCTTTTGCAGTTTGGGTTTTTGATGTAATTGCGAAAGCGTACTTTGTAAAATGATCTATTATCAAGTGTAAATATCTTTTTGATGATTTATTTCCTCCGAATCCTCCTATTGTATCAAGAGATACTATCTGAATTGGCTCCGAAGCTGGGCCTAGTTGGGACAGGGGTTGTTTGAAATTTTCAAATCTTGTTTTATTTTTTATGCATGTTTCACATGTTCGACAAATAAGTTTTATATGTTTGTGCATATTTTTAAAGTAATATGTTGGTGTCAAAGTTAGTGTTAATTGTTTTACACCTATGTGGCTGTTACTGTGTATTTTTTTTATTAGTTTAATACCGAAGTCCTCTGTAATCCAAATTTTTTGTTTGTTATTTATGGTTTAATAATAAATATTATTTTTAGTTTCGAATTTTTCATTTTCTTTTTGTAATTGTTTTCGGTTGTTTACTACGTCATCTAGCGAAACAAAGTTCACTATTTGGATAGTAGATTCATTATTAACGTTATTTTCTAAAACCAGGTTACGTGAAAGAGCATCCGCTTCTGTATTCTTTTCTCCTGGGTTATATATTATGTTAAAATCGTAGTTTGATATATAATTTAATATTGTTAATAATTCAGGGTCCTGACTTTTTTTTATATTGAAATTTTCAAGAGGTTTATGATCAGAAAAGATAGTAAATTTATGACCCATTAAGTAGTACTGCCAATATAAATAATATCGATTCTTTTATTGCCAGACATTCCAGGAATATTGCACGTTTATTTTTTTGTGATTGAGTTAATTTTTTTGAAAAGAAAAATACTGGTTTCAGTAAATTATCTTTTTGAGGTTGTTTAAGGATCGCTCCTACTCCTTCTTTTAACGCATCTGTAAAAATTTATATTGAAAGTTTCGGATCGAAGATCGCAAGTATTGGTTCTGAGCTTAGATAATTTTTTATTCTATTAAAACTTTTTTCGCATTTCCGTAACCACTCAAATTTTACGTTTTTTCTAAGTAAATTGTGGAAAGGTTCTAGTATTTTTGTTGCATTTGGAATGTATTTTAAATAAAAATTAATTTTTCCTAATAGTTGTCTGATATTTTTTTGATTCCTAGGTATTGGAAAATTTTTTATTGCAATTAAATTGTCATTTATGGGTCTTATTATATTTCCTTCTATTTCATGACCCAGATACACAACTGAACTTTTAGCAAAAAAGCACTTCTTTTTGTTCAACTTGAAACCCGCATTTTTAATAGCCATCAGGGTTTTATCAATATGAATTAGGTGTTCTGAGCTATTTTTTGAAAAAAATTAGAATATCATCTATATAATTTGTTGCAAATGTATTAAGATCATTCCTGGATATTACGTCACTCAGTGTTCTCTGAAAAATTGACGAAGCCGATTTTAACCCAAATGGTGAACATGACCATTGCCAGTGTTCGTTATGTGTGATGAATGCCGTCTTTTGTTCATCCTTTTCTCTAATCGGAATCGACCAAAACGCCGAATTTATGTCGAGTTTTGTAAAATATAAGCAATCGCGCGCTAAAAGTAATAGGTCATCTATTATGGGAAATGGATGGCATTCTGGAACGATTATTTTATTTAGTTCCCTATAGTCAATACACAGACGTGATTTTTTTCCTTGCTCCTTCTTAAAAACAAGAGTTACAGGAGATGCATAAGGACTTGAAGAATATTCTATGAGACCTGCTTCTAGAAGAGATTTTATTTGTGTATTTATTTCTTCTTTATCCTGCAATGAGCATTTATATGGTTTTCTTGCAATGTATTTGTTTTTTGTAAGTTTTATTGTTGCCTCGTAGTTGGTTACAGCGCCGACATCATACTTGTTTTCAGCGAAAATAGTTTTATATTTGTCTAATAGATATTTCAAAGACTCTTCGTTATTGTCTACATTTGTTATTGCAGTATTTATTTGGATTTCCTTAAGTGAATTAGATCTTTTTTCTTCATGTTTTTGGAAAATTTCTAATTTTTCATTCTGACATAGCCTAAATGATTTAATAACATCTAATCCCAGAAGAATATCATCTTGAAATTATTCACTCTTTATTATAAAAAGAGGCCATTTTTTTGAAATATTAAAAATTTTTTAATTTACTATAATTGAACCTAATGTTTCAGTGGAACCTGAAACCGTATTTATTTTTTTCACCCCACTTAGATTTTCATTTAATTTTAGTCTTTTCACAGTGTTATAATTTATCACCGATATATTGGCTCCAGAATCATAAAGTGCGATTGCCGGATAGTTGTTAACTAGAACATTCAATTTAATAAGTGGGGTAGTTATTCGTTTTTTGATTCATCACATGATGAAATGCTTTCTTGGATTTCCAAGTTATTAACCATTTTAATTTTCCTTATTAATATTTTCCTTATGTTTTGTGATTTTATTACGACATAAGTTTTCTGGATGATATCTATTTGGGAAACCCCTATCTTTGCAATAGGAGCATGGTTTCAATTCCGATTTATTCGAGAATTCAATTTGAGTTTTATTTTCAATTATAGAGATATTTTTATTTTTGTTATTAACCAAACTTTCTAATTGTCGAATACTCGACATCAATTTATCTATTGAGTTCAAATCTCTTTAGTTAATCTGTGACCTTATATGAGATGGCAAACCCAATACAATGAAATTTATTTGGCTATTCGTAGTTTAAGTGCATAATCTAACATTGGCCCATTAATGTATCGAAAAGTGTAAGCATAATTTATTTCAACCCAACCTATCTCTGAAAAAGTGTCCAGAAAAGAGTTTTGCCAAAATTCCCATGGATGCGAGATGGTGTGTGTTTTTAGAAAAGCAAGAAACCAATCAAGAGCCGTTCCGTCTAAACAAATTTTCAACACTTCTTGATAATGTAGGCTACCTATATTTAAACGATTACATTCCTGAACAAAAAGGTCTAAAAATATTTTCGCATTTTGATTTTTTCCCGAAAATTTATCCAGAATCATATCTTTTACAACTAAACTCAAGGATTTGTTTTCGACTGATTCAATTTTAGAAATATGAGATGAGATGGGGATGAGATCGGTGAGAGCCCGTGCCTCGTCCAAATAAAGACCATTAAAACATATGTTACCCTCCTCATCTATGTAATTGTTTTTGAATTCATTTACCAGTGTTATCCATACATTCCGAAAATTTCCCCGTGTCTTCATGCTCTTGGTTACATTTTTCACAACGCTTGTGTCGAATAATTTCTGGTGGTACTCCTTAAGTTGATACTCCCTTGGGAATTGACAAATTGTATCCTCATTTTCGAGCTGTATTGTGACCACCTTCACAATCGTTTTTGCATTCAGGCAATCAGATACGAAATGAAATTTCGCACGTGGTGAAGTCATGCTTTGTTTGTTTGTTGATTTATAAGTCTGCTATCAAGACTTATGATGAATTTAAGTACGGCTGTAGATGCTAGCAATAACTGAAAAGTTTATTAAAATACATAATTACATACATTAAACCAATTCAATACATAATAACATTACCTGAATCAACAAACAAGTACATTAATTCACAAATGAATATGTTTGTTTTCAACAAATATACAATTTATGACAGTGTCAAATTTATACAATTGAAAATGAACAGTAGTCAAGGTATCTGGATATGATGACCTGATAAATATTTGAGAAATCTCGCAATCCTGATCCGCTCAGTCGACTGCACTGAGCGCATCGTTAGGTTGGACGAAACTCCAAACTTACATATATATAAATATATATATATATATATATATATATATATATATATATATATATATATATATATATATATATATATATATATAATTATTTATTCAAACTGTTGTTGCCTGTGAACTATTTCTAATCTCTTGATAAAATTATTAGCAATAACGGGCTTGTTGAATCTTAAAAAACTCGATTTTATTGAAAAGTTGACGTTTCAACGTCAAAAAAAAAGTTGACGTTGAAACGGCAACTTTTTAATAAAATCGAGTTTTTTAAGATTCAACAAGCCTGTTATTGCTAATAATTATCAAGAGATTATATATATATATATATATATATATATATATATATATATATATATATATATATATATATATATATATATATATATATATATATATATATATATATATATATATATATATATATATATATATATATATATATATATATATATATATATATATATAAATAAAAAAAATATATATATATATATATATATATATATATATATATATATATATATATATATATATATATATATATATATATATATATATATATATATATATATATATATATATATATATATATATATATATATATATATATATATATATATATATATATATATATATATATATATATATATATATATATATATATATATATATATATATATATATATATATATATATATATATATATATATATATATATATATATATATATATATATATATATATATATATATATATATATATATATATATATATATATAATATATATATATATATATATATATATATATATATATATATATATATATATATATATATATATATATATATATATATATATATATATATATATATATATATATATATTTATATATAAAAATATATATCAATATATATATATATATATATATATATATATATATATATATATATATATATATATATATATATATATATATATATGTATATATATAACTTTTTGATAATTATTAGCAATAACAGGCTTGGTGATTCTCAAAAAACTCGATTTTATTAAAAAATTGAAGGTTCGTGGCTTTTTCAAAACTTTTGAAAAATTGAAATTTCTTTGACATTTATTGATTTGAAAAAATTTGAATAGTTAAAAAAGACTACTATGTTTCATCAAAATTTTTCGGCTGTGGCCGTTCTCTGTTATTCATTACGTGCTATTCAGTCCAATATTAACATTCAAATCTGTTATTATTAGATGGTAATAGTCCAGTCAATGACCATTTTTCCGTGTATTTATCCCATACAGCACCGATTTTCATAAAAAATTGGATTTAGGTTCTACTTACCATCTATTTCAAAGTCTACTCTGTGCCGGGGGTTGCTTTTTCCCTGTTCGTGGATGCCACCCCTTCTTGGGGGTGAAAAATTTTTCATTGAAAATAAGTACAGAAATCGATGCATTGACTAATTCTAAGCATCTCTTGTTTCATAAAGTTTTTTCTGAAAGTTAATTCTTTGCCACTTATTCACGAAAGAAATTGTTGATTTTCAGGCAAAAAAACACGTTTGCAGATTCTTTCTCGTGAATAACTGAAAAAATATGCATTCAATCGAAAACAATGTCAAAAGCAGATTTATAGCCTACAAAAAAACAAAGAAAATCGTATATTTATGATGTATGCAGGCCCAATACAAACGGAATTTTTGCTTTTTGAAAGTTGATTGGAATTTTCAATTGCCAAAATGGAAAGTTTCTACGTACAATAACCAAAAACCAACGCATTTTTCGGGGTAAACTCATGAAACTTTTTTTGAAGTCCTTTAAAAAAACTTCATTTTTATTTCTCATGAAAGTTCCTAGCATCAAAACTAAGCTAGTTATGAAGAGAAAAATGTCGATTCCTATTTATTCGTTGGAAAAATATAGTGAAAATCTCACCCTCTCTTTCACCACATTAAAAAAAAATTGTTGCCACTTTACAATCCACTTCATTTATGTTTTTATAATACGTTCTGAGTGACCAGTTTAAAGTACTTCTTTTTGAAAAATATTGAGTTTGAAGAGAGAAAAAATTTGTCGTAATTTAGCGAAAAATAGCCCTTTCTTCAAAATAACTCAAAAACTGTTAATGATACACAAAATTTTGTGGAGTACGAAATTGTAGGTTTTTTTTATTCAAAAATTTTGGGGTTTAATTTTTTTTTGTAGGATAAAAATTGAGTAGGATATTATTCATATTCAAAGCTTGCGTGTGTTCGCGCAAAGTACGTTTTTTGAGCCCTTTTAGCATGAACCTTTTAAAAAATAAAATCTGAAAAAAGTTTTATTTAGATAAGCTCATAGCTCTTAAAAAAACCTACAAAATGTTTTTTTGAAAGACCTGATTGCTGAAAAAGTAAGCGAGTTATGGGGAAAAAACCCAAAGCACATTTTTGTAGATATTAGAATATTTAGGTATACGATATTAGTATATTGATGAATACACATGGTGGTGAATACCAATCAACTTTCAACAAGCAGTAATTCCATTTGTATTGGGTCAGAATACATTATAAATACACAATTTTCTTCCTTTTTTTCATAAGCTATAATTTTGCTCTGTACAGGTTTTTCGATTAAATGCTTATTTTTCCAGTTATTCGCGGAAAAGAATCTGAAAACGTGGTTTTTTTGCCTGAAAAACGAAAACTTCACTCGCGAATAAGTCGAAAAGTATTGACTTTCAGAAAAAACTTCATAGAACAAAAGTTGCTTATAATTAGTCAGTTCATTCATTTCCGTACTTATTTTCAATGAAAATTTTTCAATCTCAAGAAGGGGTGGCATCCACCCCCAGAGAAAAAGCAACCCCTGGCATGGGATAGACTTTGAAATAGATGGTAATTAAAAACTAAATCCAAATTTTCATACAAATCAGTGCTGTATGGGATAAATACACAGTTTACACTTTTTTTACCGTCATTGACTGGACTATAAGGGAAACCACAGAAACCTTTACCCACGTAATGTTTGAAATAGGTTCAAGTTATTTTGATTTTGAAAAGTCAGTCAAAGAATAGGGTACTTTCGATCTTTTTTTCAAAATTTTTTTATCACGGCTGTCGCCGTCTTCAGTTATTAGTTACGTGCTGTTTAGTTCAATATCAACAGTCAGGTGTGTTGATATTAGATGGGAAGGGAACCACAGAAACCTTTACCCATGTAATGTACAAAATAGGTTTAAAATATTTGATTGTTGTTTGTTAGAACAGATATAAAACATTTAAGTTCAATATACGCAGATTTAATTCTTTAATTTTTCTGAGAAACAACATAAATCAAAACAAAATAATTCAACAAACAAACTCTAACCATAACAACTCATCTTCTTAGACAAAATCTAATTATCTAGAATTTTCAATTTTTCTAAAAAGAAAGTATAATTTAGAACATGTGATCTCCAAAATTACAAGTAATGTCTTTTTAAAGACAACAATCAAATATTTTAAACCTATTTAGGTTTCTGTGGTTCCCTTCCCATCTAATATCAACAGACCTGACTGTTGATATTGGACTTAATAGCACGTAATTAATAACTGAAGACGGCCACAGCTATAATAAAAAACTTTTGAAAAAAAGATCAAAAGTACCATATTCTTTGACTTTTTAAAATCAAAATAATTTGAACCTATTTCAAACATTACATTGATAAAGGTTTTTGTGGTTTCCCTTACCATCTAATAAAAACAGATTTGAATGTTAATATTGGACTGAATAGCACGTAATAAATAACAGAGAACGGCCACAGCTGAAAAATTTTGTTGAAACATAGTAGTCTTTTTTAACTATTCAAATTTTTTCAAATCAATGAATGTCGAAGAAATTTCAAATTTTCAAAAGTTTTGAAAAAGCCACGAATGTCGTGGCGAAAGGTCAACTTTTTGATAAAATCGAGTTTTTTGAAATCCACCAAGCCTGTTATTGCTAATAATTATAAAGAGTTAAAAATATTTCACAGGCAACAACAATTCAAATAAATATATATAAGTATATATATATATATATATATATATATATATATATATATATATATATATATATATATATATATATATATATATATATATATATATATATATATATATATATATATATATATATATATATATATATATATATATATATATAATAATAATAATAATTATGTTTATTCATAAAAATACAATAAAATTTGACAGAAACAATTTCAACTACAAATCCTTAAGAATAAACAATGATACCTCGCTGAGGCATATAATGCCTGTGCGCGAGTTATAAAACCTGTAATAATATGTATAAACCATATAAAAATAAAATAACATAAAACAACATGATTTATTGATAATAAAATGTAAAGTGACAGGTCTTAATAGTGAGTTGTGGTCAAAGTCGGGATGTCCCAATAGGGAGTTGTAGACATATTCGGGAGTTAAGGTCTTAATCGGGTAGTAAGCGTTTTAGCTTTGCGTTTAATTTTGAAATTGGGAAAAAATTTTGTAATATTTCAAATATAATTATATCAAATGAATTATTTTAGATACCTTAAGTTAACCAAATCATCAAAAATATGTCTGTTTTTACTAGATATCCAATCTTTTACAGAATATTTGTAACGTGGTAAATTATTTATTTCCTTAATATCATTTGGTAACATATTGAAGAGTCTTGGCGCAAAATAAGTCGCACATCGTTGTCCAATGGTCTTTGAGCTCATTGTGAGGTAAGTACATTTACGTCGGGTAGGGTAATTATGTCGTGGAAAAAGTATATTTATATTTCTTTTGAAGATGTTTACTAGAATGTTTTGGCAGTATAATTGTATCATGTCAAAAAAAGCACTCTCCGTAAAAAGCGCATCGCTGGGGTAAATCACTGGCTTTTTCAAAATAGGTTTTATTATCCATTTCTGTATATTTCCCAACTGTTTCAAATGACAATCTGCCACTCCACCCCAACCAATAATTCCATACGTAAGATACGACTGTACCAGAGACAGGTATAAAGTTTTCAATTGGGTTTCATCTAAAGCGTCGCGTAAGTACCTAAATTTATGTACCAACCCTCTGAGTTTATTGGTTATGCTTTTAACTTGTAGATCCCATTTCAGATGCCTATCCACAATAATACCCAAGTACTTAATTGACGAGGCTTCAGGAATTTGAGTGTTTTCATCAACATACATTGGACCAAGACTCGGCAAATAATTTATGTAACATGTAAATGGTAGATATTCAGTTTTTTACATATTTAACGTTATTCAGTTGAAACCATCTTCTAACTGCCTTAAAATCGTCTTCAATTTCCACTTTCAACGTTTTCCAGTTTCTTGACTTGTAAGTTATGACTGTTTCATCCGCGAAACTTATTATTTCTCCTCTTGTATTCAATGTCATCAGGCTGTTAATATATAGGGTAAAGAGGTCCAAGTACAGTCCCTTGTGGAACGCCATAGATAATTGTTTTTGGCTCACTCAATACTCCATTCACTTCCACATATTGTGTTCTATTTTTTAAATAGCTTTCTATTATACGATAGATTTTTCCACGTAGTCCATAAAATTTAATCTTTTCCAGTAAACGCTTGTGACACACCGTATCAAAAGCTTTAGAGAGGTCGATAAAGATACAAATTGCAGGTGTTTTCGTATCTAAAGCATTGTATAGTTGGGAGATTAAAGCGTGTATTGCATCCTCTGTCGATTTTTTCTTTCTAAACCCATATTGATTATCATTAAGTACATGAAATTTATTTAAAAATTTGGTTATTTTAGTTTTTAGTATTTTTTCATAAATTTTTGAAAAAACTGACAGCAGCGATATTGGCCTATAATATATATATATATATATATATATATATATATATATATATATATATATATATATATATATATATATATATATATATATATATATATTTATATATATATATATATATACTTATATATATATATATAGATATATATGTATTTATATATATATATATATATATATAAATATATATATATATATATATATATATATATATATATATATATATATATATATATATATATATATATATATATATATATATATATATATATATATATATATATATGTACGTCTGTGTAAAAAAGACTTTTCGCAACTTTGTTGACTATGAAAGATTGGTATGAAATTGTCTAATATAAATATATAGGGCACGTATTGGGAATATCATAGCGTCCGTGCTCCGTAAAATTATTTCACTTAGACAGTTTAAAACCACAATTTTCACAATAAATATTACACCCAAACCAAGAACTGAGTGCAATTGAGTGATATCGATAACGAACATTGCGTTATTTGCTGGATCTACACAAAAGATTGGAATAAAAAATATTGGAATAAAAACATTGGGAAAACATTGAGGTTAGAATTATATCCATAGACTATGAAACCACTATAGAAAACTGTCACATTAGACAACTGACAGTACTGACACATTGCTGCTGAAACTTGAAACATCACCTAACAGCGCCACTTCAGTGTTGCCAACAACCAGAAATAATTGAATACGTTCCATAACACGCTAAACATGGAAGGGCAATTTCAACTGCTATTCAATAAGATGAAAATCGAAATGCACAACCAAACGATTGAACTAACACAATACCTGATAAAATGGATGAAAAATTGAAACCCGTCTTAGAAGATATCCAAATATTTATACACAAAGTTGAAAATCTAGAAAATAAAGTAGAACTTCTAGAGAGAGGGAAGAAGAGCAATAATATAATTATTCATGGATTAGCAGAAAAGGAGCAGACGACGCTGGATTTAATCAAACACATTAAAAAGTGTTTTCTGGATGAACTCGACGTAACCTTAGAAAATCATGAAATAAATAAAATCTACCGCATTGGCTCAGGAAACAAAAATGAGAAACCGAGGCCTTCGCTCCTCTCATTGGTATATGGATGGAGAAATATGAAATAATGTGGAACAAAAAGAATCTATTAGAGTTATATATAATAGAAGATTACTCTAAGAAAACTTAGGCAGTCATTGCAACCCAAACTAATGGAAGGAGGGTAATCAGGAAACTTGGCGTACATAAAATATGATAAACTCATTGTAAAGGAAAATTCGAGGGCCATAGAAAAGAAGGAGAGAAAGAAAACTACCTCGCTGCAAGTTGAATTACAGCCAAGGAAACAACAACCATTAAACTCTGCTAAAGACAATATAATAAATGTATTCGAGGTTATGAGAGGCCGATCTCACTCGCTTTCAGAAATTTCAACAACAACGAAGCAATAGGAATTAGGTACTGGCGATCGGAAGCAAAAACAACATAAAACGCATAAGGAACCAATAGGAAAGAAATACTCTCCCCCAAGCTGGCTGGTCCTCGTGAGGGGAAAATGACCACAACCCTCCAGCAAGGTCAGAAAAAATAAATGGAATAATAAAACAACCACAACAAACTCTCAAGATTGGAACATTCAACGTAAGATCACTAGCAACAACAAAAAGATTTATAGAACTAACATATATGCTACAAAAGATAAAAATCGACATATTCGGCTAGGCAGAAGTCCGAAGAAAGAGCTACGCATTGAGGAACATGAAGAATATATATTCTGCTACAAAGGTGAAACATCCGGCTTGTATGGAGTTGGATTTTTAATAGAAAAAGAACATAAAAACAACATTAACAGCTTTACAGCATTCTCATATCTTGTAGCTCTATTAAAAATGAAATAAAACAACGAACTGCTTGCAATAATACAAGTATACGCGCCTACTGAAAAGGCTGCAGATGAAGAAATCAATTCATTTCATGAAACTCTGCAGGTAGCTCAAAGTCAGGCAGGAGATAACGTATTCGTTATCGGTGATTTTAATGCAAAAGTGGCAAACACGAAACAGAAGATAGTGAAAACTTTTTTCTAGGAAAATACGGAAATAGAAATAAAAGAGGAGAGAAACTAATTCAACACGCATTGGAATATAAACTGACAATTTTGAACTCTTTTTTTAAAGCTCGAAAAAAACCGAAAATGGACCTGGCTCTCCCCCTGCGACAACATAAAAAACGAAATTGATTTTATACTGTCAAACCACCCAAAGAACATCAGAAATGTAGAAGTATTACATGACTTCGGATTCAGATCTGACCATCGAGTAGTTAGAGCTTCGTACACGCTAGATCAAGAAAAAAAGAGTAGAACGTCATACAAAACACAACCTAAGCCACTAAGGACGGAAGAGGATATATCAACATAATTAAAAAATTTTGAGATCATCATACATCAATTGAAAACAAAACAACAAGAAGATATTCAAACTTTTTACAATGAACTAGCTAAAATTATTAACACCAGCCTTGTATGCAAATTAAAAATAATGAACTGTAAACTTCTAACAAAATACTTAGTGAATCCACTAGAACTCTTCTCATAAGATGATATGAACTTATGAAAACGAAACAAAAAACCAAATAAATGAAGGAAGAGCTGAGCAAATTGTTTAAAACTACAAGTAAGGCAATAGATGAAGACTACAGAGACTACAGGTACAAAATGATCTAAAATAATCTAAACACCTACATAAGCATGAAAAAATCCTATAAGAAATTAATCACACACAAAAATTGGATTAAAACCAGAAGAAACAGAAACCAGAAGAGAAATCATGAATTGCGCCACAGATTTTTACAAGGAATTATATGCAAAATCAATTTTCTGTACCACTGCAAAAGACATAGCAGAAACAAATTCTCACAACATGAATGATTTGCCACTAGTACATGAGAGGGAAGATATCAACCACATCAGAAAACTCGAAGCAGATAAAAGCCCTGGTCCAGATGGCATACAAAATGAAACAATAAAAACTGGTGCTACCCTGCTAACTCGCCCACTTATGTATTTATTCAACAAGGTTCTGAACACAGGTCAGGTACCAGTGCAATGGAAAAGATCGGATATAATCCTTTTATACAAGAAAGGAGACCCTCAAGACATTTCTAACTACCGCCCTATTAGTCCTCTTTCAAGTATTTATAAACTGTTCACCTCAATTCTACAAAGCCAGCTGAGCCGGAAGATTGATAACTACGAGCCAGTCGAACAGGGTTTCGCTCCGGATTTTCTACAAAGGAGCTTATACAAGTACTGCAACATGTGATGGAGAAATACAAGGAGTTTAACGGGCCACTATACATAGCTTTCATAGATTACACGAAAGCGTTCGACACGATCTGTCATGACATTATTTGGGAAGATCTGAAAAAATGCCACATAAACGAAAATTATTCGTCAAGTCAAGCAAACTAGAAACATGAAGCACTGATATAATGACTTGCAGAGGAGTAAGACAAGGAGACCCCCTTCCACCCAAACGGTCCATAATGGTACTACAACACATTTTTGACAATCTTAACTGGCAGTCAGAAGGGATTAGAGTTAATCAAGATCGACTTACACACCTCAGATTCGCGGACGGTATTATCTTATTCGCTGATACAACTAAAAAATTAGAAAATATGATAAGCACTTTGAATGAAGAAAGTGGCCCTCAAAATGAAAAAGAATAAAACCTAAATACTGACAAACGCCACATAAACGCTATAAACCTCAATGGGAAGCCGCTTGAATATGTAAACAATTATATATATCTAGGAAAACAACTGTCATTCGAAGACAAAAGTGAACAACTAGAGGTAGAGCGGCGTATTAACATGATCTGGAAAAAATTTTGGTCTCTGGAAAAAATCTTAAAAGGGAAATATCCTCTCCACCTAGAAAAAACTGTCTTGGACACCTGCATCTTACCTACTCTTACATATGGATGCCAAACGTGGACATACAACACCAAAATAAAAACTAAACTAGTAGTGTACCAGGAAGCAATGGAGAGAAGTGTCCTGAAATTAAGAAGAATACAAAAAGTAAAAAACGAAAAAATAAGACGAAAAACTAAAGTTGTAGACGCCTTACAATATGCCCTAAAACAAAAGTGGCAATGGGCAGGACATAGCAAGATACTCAGACAAAAGATGGACACTGGAGTCAACTATATGGAAGGAACCGATAGGTAAAAAGGAAAAGAGGGATCCCTCGAAAGAGGTGGATAGAAGATATAGAAGGGATAGCAGGAAGTGGATGGAGAAAGAAAGCTATGGATAGAGAGGTCTGGAAGAAGCTGGAGGAGGCCTTTACCCGAGAAGGGGTTCCGATCAATGGTACTGAAGAAAGCAATGATAGCGAGTAGAAGAAAGAGAAAACAACTTTATACATACATACACTTATATTTGAAACTGATAACTACAAGTTATATTTGCAATAAATATATATATATATATATATATATATATATATATATATATATATATAAATAATTTTGCTAAGTCTAACAGGCTGGTATGAAATTGTCTAATGTTATGAACTGAGGACAAATAGACTAGTTTATACTTAGATTATATTCACATATATTATAGCAAAATCAAGGCTACCATTCTGTGAAGAGGAACACTCATATTGTCTATTCAATAGACAATTAGATCTTTCTATTCAAACATTTTGAATGTATTCAAGAGAGAAATTGCTAAGTTAAGGAGACCTTGTATCTCCTTTCTTGGCAGTTTCGAAGTAGAAAGTTGTTTTCGTTTGCATTATGATGAAAGCTGTGGAACTTTTAAATGTGTTTTGTATCAAACGAATATATCTGTATCAACGAGGCATTCCTTAAGAGCTTACATAAATAAAAGCATTCCTCAAAGCAGTGGAACATGCACTAGTACTAAATATATATATATATATATATATATATATATATATATATATATATATATATATATATATATATATATATATAACATTCTCAGTGTGAAACCTTAACTAATTTAGAAAATATAATAAAATATAAGTAAAAAGATAATATAAATGAGATAATATATAATATACCCAACCAATAACAGTGAAAAGGAAATAAAAACAGAAAATGAAAGAAAACATCATCACCAAACCTATCCCCACCCTCAACATCAAAACAAATACAAAAATATCATCCAGGACGTCATCAACTACACAAGCAGCAAAAACATATTATCTACTCATCGTAAAAAATCATTTAAGTCCATCTCCGTTAAGTCTATTAACGAAGCTCATGTATTTAATCGCCTCTGATAGGTCATTATAATTAAGCTGTTGCGGCTCGATTACGCAAACCTACATTGGTCCTAATATTATTATCTCAATAGTTGAGTACCTACTCGTGAATATTTTCAGAAAAGACGATTTTTATTAGTCACTTCAAACATACTCTACAGTCTCGAATATTTTTAGAAAGTACAATGAAATCAGAACAAATAGTCTATAATATTGTATGTCTCTATCAATAACGTTTTCAGGGATAGCAGGTGATCGTTCGAACCAAATCATAAGCAAAATCCCTCCTATTCGACTGGCTGTTAGAAATCCAGTGTTTGATCCTATCGGTTTATGATTATTCTTGTAAACTGTTAGCGCATTTAGCGAGGAAAATGTGGAATGTATTTTCAAATGAAAAATTGACGCTAACATAAACGAAATATGTTCAAGAGGATCCCCTTCTGCCTGTAGCCTCTCCACCAGGGACAACTTGATCCCCCAGCGAAAATTGAAAAATAACTCGAAAAATTGCACACGTGAAAGTATTTTAATTGTCACGGTCGAACGTTTAATCAATTGTAAATGAGAGAACTCATGTTGGATAGTAGTTTTTAGGGTGCCGTAACCAAAGGGTGAAAACGGAACCCTATTACTAAGACTTCGCTGTCTGTCTGTCCGTCCGTTCGTCTGTCCGTTCGTCTGTCCGTCTGTCCGTCCGTCTGTCTGTCCGTCCGTCTGTCCGTCTGCCCCTTCGTCTGTCCGTCCGTCCGTCTGTCCGTCTGTTTGTCCGTCCGTTTGTTCGTCCGTCTTTCCGTCCATCTGTCCGTCCGTCTGTCCGTTCGTCTGTCCATCCGTCTGTCTGTCACTAGGCTATATCTCAGGAACCGCTAGACCATTGAAATTTTCATGAATACTGTATTTCTATTGCCGCTATAACAACAAACAAAATAAAATAAATATTTAAGGCGGGCTCTTATATAACAAAAGCGATTTTTTTGCCTTTTTTTGCTCGATATCAATAATGACAACAGGTAGGCACTTGTAATTATCACAAAATACTCAGTTGTATTTGTACTTTAATAATAAATAATAAAATTGAAATAAAATAAATATTCAAGGCGGGCTCCTATACAAAAAACGCCATTTTTTGCCTATTTTTGCTCGATATTAATAAAATGTAACAGTTGGGCACTTGAAATGTTCACAAAATACTTTGTATATTTACTTTAATAATAAATAATGAAATTAAAATAGAATAAATATTTAAGGGGGGCAAGGTCAATGGCACAGAACCCTTCGTGCGCGTCCGACTCGCAGTTTTTTATTACTACATAGGTAAAAAAGCAGGCTGCTGTACATTATATATATACATATATATATATATATATATATATATATATATATATATATATATATATATATATATATATATATACACAAAAGGTTATATTGGGCACTCGGCAACAGGAGGCTAGATTTAAATCAAACAACCATTGGCCATGAACATCTATATTTCGGTACTTAGTTTGGGACCTTCATCATTTGAGTTGATTATGATGTTCTAGAGATTCAATATCTCACTTTTATATTGTCATCATTATGCTTTTGTTTGTTTTTAAATAATTTTTGAATGCTCCCTCTGTGTCATTCGTTTTTCGCCGCTCTATTTTCACAACATGTCACATCATCCTGATGAAGGTCTCAAACTAAGGACCGAAATATAGATGTTCATGACCAATGGTTGTTTGATTTAAATCTAGCCTCCTTTTGCCGAGTGCCCAATATACCCTTTTTTAAGTTAGTATTTACGGCAATACTCCTTGTATTAATTATATATATATATATATATATATATATATATATATATATATATATATATATATATATATATATATATATATATATATATATATATATATATATATATATATATATATATATTCATAATAAAATGTGGAAAAAATTAAGAGAATTCGAGACCTGGTATCGTCAACTTTACTGCGTTTTGTTTATCTATTTTAATTTGATTTAATTTCATTTGTAAAATACCTAGTCTGAATCATTTGTATTTGTTCAAGTGATATGAAACTATTAATTAGAGCTTTTTCACGAAGGAAGTTTATAATCGGCCAGATATGATGGGTAATTATCAAAAAACATATTTCGAAACTTTTTATTGATGACTCTTCATCCAACTGTGAATTTCAAGATGTATTAATAATGAATATACAAAGAAGAATTTTTCATTCCGTGTGTAGTCTTATTATAACTAACTTCTGTCTAATAACCATCATAAATATAAATTTGTTACTCCATCATTTCACTTAATCTTCCATGAATTTGTCATCTTCTAAGATTGGAGAAGACATATTTAGCGTACCACATATCACTGTAAAAATTTCTTCTAATAATACCAATAAATATTCAGGCAACACAGATCCAACAATCTTAAATATTTTGGCTGCAGCGTCTGGAATTTTCATTAATAATGGGAACTAATTTGAGTTTCAATCAATTCTTTTGTAAAATGCAAAGAACACACTGTCATTCTCGGAGTTGTGTGATTCTTTTTCAGATTGATTTTCCATACCTTCAATCAATCAATCTTTTCCTTTTCTCCGAAATGATTTTCTCTCAATGAAAAATTTTTGTTTGGCTTCGGAAACCGATGGAAGCTAATACTTGTATTTGTATATACTTTAAAATTACAATTTTTCACGCCACAAAACTCTCTAGACTTGCTGATTCGACGTTTTGCAAAATTAACACTTTCCATTATTCATCTTTTGCGAACTTATTTGTGAGAAATCAAAAACTTGACATGCAATTGCATATGTTGACGTTGGAAATAAAAACTTCATGCATCTGGACGCTAGCTGACATGCCAGATACCAATATATATATATATATATATATATATATATATATATATATATATATAAACTCTTGATAATTATTAGCAATAACAGGCTGGTTGAATCTTGAAAAACTCGATTTTAATAAAAAATTGACAAAGTTTGACCAAATCTCCCATACCGGAGAGTTCAGACAATAAACCACAATTGTGTGATTATCTTCCGTATCTAAGGATTTTGTTTGTTGTACTTTTTTCATCTTCAAATTTTCAATCCAATACTTGGCTACGCCGTTCTGATGAGGACCAAAGAGTCCGAAACACGTGTCAACGGCTGCTTCCATATAAGCGTCTATACCGCTAATTCTAGCTACTCCACTTCTTTAATGTTTTCCCATGACTCATTTTCTTTGTTGTTAGATAAATAGTACCCTTTTATTATTATTTTCAAACATTGCGTAGGTGAGGGTTTCTTTGGTTTCCCTTACCATCTGGTGATAACAATTTTTGAATGTTAATATTGAACTGAATAGCATATACTAAGGCAGCCCTGTTTTTTTCAATTTTTTTAAATCAATAAATGTCAAAGAAATTTCAATTACGAATATCATAGTGGAACGTCAATTTTTTATTAAAATCGAGTTTTTTCAGATTCAACCAGCCTGTTATTTGCTAATAATTATCAAGAGTTTAAAAATAGATCACAGGCAACAACAATTCGAATAAATATATATATATATATATATATATATATATATATATATATATATATATATATATATATATATATATATATATATATATATATATATATATATATATATATATATATATATATATATATATATATATATATATATATACAGGGTGTCGCACCGGGAACTGAATCGATCGATATAGAACAAAGAACAGAACAGAAAATTTTGAAAATTTTGATGATTACTAATGTTGGTGTGGCCAATCCAACCAAAATAATTACAAGCAGCTGGCACTTCCGGTCATACCGGAAGTCGATACCAACTTGCTTATTTCAAATGGAACATCCTATATATTTTAGGGTTTTCGAAAAGAGCATAAAATTCTGAGTCGAAAATGTGAAAAATACCTTATGCCTAAACCTAGCCGTTTCAGAGATATTTGACATTTTATAGAACATTTGACAGGTGCAACGGTTCACAAGAACCGGTATAACTTTCTTCCTGTAGAAGATACTCATTTGATTCTTTTCACGTGAAAAGAACACAACAAGAACTCCCTTCTACAACTGAAATTAATTCAATAATATCATAACAAGTGTTCCGTTTTCCGCGTTACATTTCGTCAAATTCAAACCGCGAAAACTTGTTTAGGTTAAATGGAACACCCTATATCTTTTTACGTCAAGTTGTGTAAAATTAAATTCCCTTTTTTTCTGATATCAGCATTGTGGGGGTTAAGGTTACAACTTTTTGAAATATTTGTGATTTTATTAGAAAGTCATGAATTGTTGTAATCAATTCATCAATATAGCCATGATTAGAAACAATGAGTAATTATCTAAAATATAATTATATAATAAACACTTCATGCATCTAGCCAGCTATATATATATATATGTGTGTATATGTATATATATATATATATATATGTATATATATTTATATTTATATTTATTAATATATATATATATATATATAAATATATACATACAAATAAAGAAACGGGTGCACGTGAGACAGTGATTTAAAAACAAAACTACAGAGTGATAGATATTTAAATAAGCTCTAAAATGTTACAATATTTTTTATTTGTGATGTTTCCTATTATTATTGTCGTTCCGAACATGTTGTTGAACGTTCGTGTTAATTTATTTAGTAACTGACTTTGTGTATTTGTAAGTAGTTTGGTTTTTTTGTCGTCTGTTTTTTCAACTCTTTGTATTTTACATTTGTAGATTTTCTCCTGAAGAAGTCAATAATGAATTGACGAAATATAGAGATTACAAACGAATAAGTTTTCTCTGCCAAAAGATCGCTTCCTGACATAACATTTCCTTTCACTATATATATATATATATATATATATATATATATATATATATATATATATATATATATATATATATATATGTGTGTGTATACAGGGATCTCACGGTCGATAGTAGGTTAAAAGTATATGAACAACTAATGATGGGATCGATCTGAAAATTTGGTTGATAGTCTCTATCTATCTGAAGTATTTTCGAATACGCAGTGTTCTACTGGAAAGTCCTAGCAACTCTGTTATTTTGAATAGATCATCCTGTCTATCACATTTTTTTCGAAATCCTTTCTTAGTTGAAATCATTTTTTCTTGATACATTTCTTTACCTATCACAAACGGTTTTCGAGTTATTAATTGATTTTCATATTTTTGTGTTAAAACAATCATCATAAATTTTAGCGATAGTTTTGAGGAAGTACCTACATTTGTTCAATTCCCATAATGCAATTAATTCGATATTATGCAGAGCTTTTTCTAATCAGTATTATTTCTGCTTTTTTTAATAGAACCAAAGACGTGACATTAGTAGGTGTTTGAATTTCCTTTTAAACGATATAGTATGTTTCTCTACTAAAGCGCCGGAATCTTCGAGAAAATAGAACTTTTCTCGAAAAATTTAATTTTATCAAAGGTAGTGAAAGAATAAAAGACTTTATTTCCATGACAATGAAAACTGATTGTGTCAAGAGAAATGAATAATTCTGACGTTTTGTTATTCGACTAAACTACGACTTAAAATGGGTGAAAATGTCTATTCAAACTAAGTTTCGATGAAAGTGTCACGCCCTTTTATTCAGAGGATTTTGTCATCCTTATAAATTTTGCACGGTTCAACCACTTAAGCCTAAGGATAAAGCAAGAAGGATTCAATACGGTGGAATACTCTTAGTCAAAATTCAAGTAGATTCTCAGTTTTGGTCGAAAATTGTCTGCACTGATGAAAATAAATTCAGACGAGAAGGTATTTGCAATAGAAGAAATGCTCATTTTTGGGCTAGTGAAAATCCTAGACTTACTAGAGACACCAACTTTCAGGACAAATTTTGTTTGAATGTATTTTGTGTTTTGAAGAAAAACCAATACGTTGATTCATCTATGAAGAAACACTGCATTCAGCAAGGTACCTTGAAATATTAAGATCGTGTCAATTAAGATCTACCGCTGGAAAAATATCGAAATTTTTGGTATCAGTTGGATGGAGCACCGCTTAATTGCATCCGTGGGGTATCTCAAGAGCTCTTCGTGATGTTTGACGACCGTTGGTTTAGAAGTTTAGGTTCCTGGGATTGGCCTGCTAGAACTCCGGATTTGGCAACACCGGACTATTTTTGGGGTAAAATAAAAGAAAAAGTGTATATGACACCAGCCACTACCAAAGAGGAGTTACGTCAACGGGTAGAAAGACATATTCGGGAATTGGATCCCAATGAGATTTAGAGGGCTACTACCCATGCTTATGTTGGATGATTTTCAAGTTTTTCGAAGCTATCGATGCGCATTTTGAACATAAGCTTTAGTGTTTGTTGATATTCAGTTTATTTCTTTTCCTTGATTCATGATTACGTTGTACATGCAGAATAAATAATTTCAT